>JAODAL010025313.1:0-58863 GCA_025379985.1 Phyllomedusa bahiana
GGCTCTAGGCAAATATAAAAAAAAGACAAGTGAAAAATTAAATTCCCTGGCCCTGACCCGATGCACAGTGCCTCACGAGCCCTCCCCCAAAAATAAAAAAAATAATTGTGCCATCTTTTTTAAGAGGTACGATATAAATTAAGTTATTCTGTGGGTCAGTACAATTCCACTGATTTTTCTTTTTAACTTGCTTGCAGCACAATTTTTTTGACCAATACATTTTTGAATTTTTCCACTAGGGGCCCTTGTGCGGACACCATACTTTTGATTTTTTTCTTTCCCAATTTTTGGAAAGGGGCAAAGCAAAAAAACCCGGGAAAATTTTTTTATGACCTACCCGAGGATAACTTAAATTAGATATTAATAGAACAGACTTCAACAGATGTGCCAATACCAATTATGTTTTCTTTTTTGTTGTTTTTCTTTTTTTGATTTATAAAATAAGGAAAAGGGGTATTTTAAACTTTTAATATCCATTTTATTTTATCTTTTTTTTTATTTTTTTTTTTAGTTCCTTTAGAGTACTTGACCGCTAGCATTTTTGAACGTTACCACTATTTTTAAATTCAATGCTACAAAATAGTGGAAAATTACGGCCCCCCAATTTACAGGGACAGAAAATGGCAACGGGAACTCCCCCCTCCAACCCAAAATTGCAGGGAATTTCCGGGTAAAAACCCAAGGGCAGTCCCCCTGCACGGTTTTCGGCCAGTTTTTTCCACCCGGGTTTTTGCGGTTTTTTTTTCAGACCGCCTAAAAACCCGGGCCGAAAATGAGCACAATTGTCTCTATGCAAAACCTGTGCACAGTCCCCACTGCACAGGGTTTTTCCCGGCGTTTTTGCCGCCGGCGGTCCCCGGGGCAAAACATTTAGAAGCACAATCTTCCCCTCCGGTTTCCTGACGAAATGTGCTTCTCAATGGAGGGGGGAGGGGGTTCTCCCTCATCGGGGAAAAGCGTCCCCCCCCCCGGGCCCGGGGGGCGGGGGACAAAACAGGACAAATAACCGGCCGGCAAACCGGCCCGGGATTTGTCCTGTGCCGTGTTAATGCGCCCTTAGATAGATAGGAGTTTGTCTTTTTTTCTAATACTGAATTATTTGTGACTGTGCCTCCATTAGTAGTCATCACCACATTTGCTGGTGGTGCTGCGCTTTTATTTATTGTGCAAACATCTCATGGAAAAAACCTTTAGTCTTAATTATCCCACAAGTCAGTGACAAATGGAAATATTGTAGAACAGTGATTAACTGTAGTGTAAAATCACATTTGCGCCGTATACATTATTGATACCTTCTGATACAATACGTTTGGGCCTTTTGGCAACTGAACATGTTTGGATCGTATTGATAGGTATACAACGTAATAATCTGACGCTTAAAAATAAACCTTGAAGTAAAAGAGGTCAGAGACTCTTAAAATAACAGTGCACAATACACCAGTCCTTAATCAACTCTTGTCACCCAAATCTCTTTCTTTAGTGGTTTAAGTAATGGGTGGACCAGCCAAAGATGAAATCAAATTCCCTGTAAAAAAAACGTCTCATTTTCTCCCAAGAAAAAACAGGTAATGATAAATAGCTACATACTGTTAATAAAAAATACAGAAAAGTTTGTTAAAACTTTTATATGGTACAAGTTCTCTAAGAAAGTCATCAGAATTGGCCCCATGAACTGCCAACGGGTATGTAATCACAGTGAATATGTCCTTGCTTCCTCCAAGACCAGAAATTTTCATCTGTAGAGACAATTAATTAGAATACTTTTTGAGGCATCACTGCGGAGTTTGCATATTCCTTTATCTTTGCTCCTAGAGTTTTGGACCCCATTCATTGTCCAAAAATATCATGAAAAATTAATTGGCTTCTGAATTAATTAGAACAGTTTTTTGCATGGTGTAGTGTGTCAGGTGCATTTTTGTAAGGCGTAATTGGAGGACATGATGTATTTGAAAAAAAAAAGAAAAAGTTTGGGAATTGTGAAAACCTTTTTAGTGTCGGTTATTGGATTTGAAACTTCTTGACATTACTTTTATTAACTTGCATTTACAACTAGGACTGCTGCATTAGCATAAGATTATGCTGATCAAACTCTAAATTATCTTTTAATGAATCAAGGAAAAGGAAAGATACCAGCTTATCAATAATGTGCCCATAACTTCAGCATACCCTAGTGGGTCAACATGCACAAAACAACTGTTCTGAGTAGTGGGATGTCATAAATTAATCATAATCCAACAAAAAGAAAACATTGTTTTATACTAAGGTTAGATGAAAACACAATGAAAACTGGACTGAAGATACAATGGAGGAGTGACCATTAACTCTTGAAGGTTCATAGCTAGAGTGGGCACTTAGCCTCTTAGTCAGTTAGAGCACTCATTACAGCTTAGGTGCAAGGCCTGTAGACAAAATAAATCATTTAATCAATCTAAATTCACCTTGTAGTGGATATAGTAGCTTTTAGTCCCATGAACATTAAAAGGGCTGTGTTATGAAGGCAACCCTGTTGATATGCTCTTGTAGAGCATATGCATGTCAAGGATTTTAAGGAATGATCGCCTATCAGGACTCTCCTTCATTAGACCAAAATTTATATGTCAGAGTGGACTCCTGATGTCCATAGACTGGGTTTTGAGCGCTGAACTCAGAGTGGTAAGTTGAATATTACAGCCACTCCGCTATAGAAGGGGTTGTCAGTCATGAGACAACCCCTTAAATGCCCATGCTCACCCTCCTCTGTTTTACGTATCACTCTCACTACCTATCAGATACCATTATGGGGAGCCATCTAAAATAAAAAAAATAAAAAAAAAAACATTGGTGGTTAAGTTAACTCTTGCTCATATCTTGAAATACAACATATGTTCTAATAGTCAGTCATGTTACCTGTATGACAAGCTAATTTATGACAACCTCATGTCACCTGTTTAAATAAGTTGCGCACATTCATACCACCTTACAGAAGGAAAACTAATAGATCTTCAGGATTGATTGTGCTCATCTTCGGAAATTTTACCAGCTCTGATTTGTTTGACTACCAGTCTTTCTAAACATCATTGTTATGATACATGAGAATGAACCACACTCAAACCACAAATGTTTTTCATGATCTTTATTGATTCACCTTTCTTCATTGGTATCTATTTTTAAGTGACTTACATTTTGAGTAGTACCTTAATAGGTAACGAATGTAAGCACTCTGTTATAAACTGAGCTTGGATCATAGGGCCGAAACTCTGGGGTATTCTTTTGATGATAAATTTATAATGCAATCATTTCACAAGGAGGATCCTGTGCAGTAATGCTGTTTTTCTAATAATGCCAATACTTTCCCATTTCAAGGCGGTAGCTCCACAGAGGGAACGAATATAGGGATTGTATAGGGATAACATTTTACCACAGTCCATGTTCTCCATTATTACTTATAATAGATTGCAGAACATTGAAGATATCTATATTACACTTGGATATTGGTTGCAGCATGCCTGTGCTGTGGATGAAAGCCATGCACCATACGCAGCGGCTAATAGCCAGACAAGTTTCCTGGTATCTTGTGTGGCCATTGCTTCGGCATAGGTGTCATGGTTTTCATCCGCACCGCAGCTGCTCAGCAACTGTGCCATATATTCCTACCTTCAAATAAGTTGCTAATTACTTATGCTTTAAAATGTGGCTTAATTTGTCCTTCCATCCATGTATATCTGCTCTTTAGGGTTTTTTTTAACCTTAAGGTCAGTGTTAAAGTGAACTTCCTTGGACCCAACAAAGGTTATTATTCTGAGAGCCAACCTTCTTCTTGAGGGCCCACTGTTCATCTTTACAGGACAAGTGTATGCCCATTTTTAAGGAATCATTCCACATGCAGAGTTTAATTTGCTATATAGTGATTGATTCTAAAGTCAGCCCCAAAGTAGGTTGTCTTCTTCTATACCTTTAGGGTCCTGATATAGTAGGGTTATCTTAATGTTTCAAAACTTGGGCCTTTCATGGGCCAATCCAATCCGGCTTCAGATTTTCCTGTTGATAGCACTCATGGGCAGGTTTCCTGAGGCTGGGTTTGCCAAGTTATTAGAAATAGACAAGTCTTTTTGAACATAGAGTGCTTATTAATAGGAGACAGCACAGCAGAGTGGGACACACAAAGCTCCAAGAAGGAAAAGCTATGACAGAAAGTTCATTTAACAAACAATAATGAACAAGAGTGGCTCCTGCTTGTCAGTTGCAGAAGTTTATTTTTTAACCTTTTATAAAAAAAAAAAAACAACAACAACAAACTTCTATATGATTAACTGATAAAACTAGGAACTTGTATTAATTAAAAGCTATTAACAGTAATTCTTCTCTTCTACGGCGAGCCTTCAACGGAAGTGGTAAATCTGTCCATATGTAATATACAGCTAAACTACTATTTAGGACCTAGACGTATAATTTTCTCTGTTACATTACTTCACTATTGACTCCTGTCACAGTCTGTCTGGCTCCTGTGCTGATGTGTACTGAAGCCCATAAAAATCCCAGAGGTCCAATAATTCTCTTGTGTCCTCTAGCCATAGGGAGTATTCACAAAACACTCAATGAATTAGAATCAATGAAAGCTTGATTCTCTTTTGATAGCTATTATTTCTTGCTTGGTGTGCAAGTTGTGTCTCCCACTTCACAACTAGCACCATTAACCCACCAGGTCCAATTGCTACAACTCTGAAAGACAGAAGCCAATCTGAGACAAATTGTGTATATTTTTATGTTATATTTAGGTGTACTTGACCCTTTCAAATGAAATTAATCTAAGGTAATGTTCATATCATGTTCTGTGTGCAGATTCAGCATATGCATTGGGAGATTAGGCACTGAACAGATCCATAGACCATCCACAGATAAGTATTCTTTTAACATCTAAACATTGGTGCCCATGAATAACAGTGGCATATTCAAGGCCTTATATTTTTTTACATGTGCTGTGAGATTTCCTTGCCATATGTGCTGAATCTATCTCCATAATATAGTGGGAACAGGACCTTGAGGATATATTATGTATATACAATCACATTTTGGGTGACTCATGTGTTATCCTTCTTTACATGGTATTCACATAATCCAGTGGGCATCCAGGCAGTTTTAGAAACATGTGATATGTGACATACTCTATATGACCCATATTTTTTATGGTATTAAAACTCCACGAAAAGGTTATAGCTTGTTATGAATGAATGTTGTAAACAAGTGACTTCCTTTGCCTTCCTATGTTTCCTCCAGATTGTTAAAGGTCTTGGAGACCCCTTTGGAATTTTGATGTGTCTGAGAATGAAGGAAATCATAGATTAGTAAACTGCTTGTATAAATCTTATATGTCAAACGTTTGGGAAACAGCTTGTAAATAATAAAGTCTATACATCAGACTACACACCATCGACATTTCTGAAATAATAAACCAGTGTTCCGAGGATCTATAAAACCACAATGTTACTCCTCTGAGACCAGAAGTCATCCAGAGCGCTGAACTGAAAACCATAAACCCAACCATCTGAAAAAAAACTAAATTATTCACTTTACCACTACTGTATGTACAGCAACAATCTCCACCAGTGGGAGAAATCATGTGACTGTGTGACGGATACTCACTCTTAAATTATGCTCTCAATTGCTTATGACATGGAAAAGTCATTTACAATTGGAAATGAATACTATGAGCACCACTTACAGAAATACTTAATTGTATGTACATTAATTCCTTATGGACACAGCGTATTTTAGCTTTTATTTTGCAGCATATTTCTCTGAGAGCCTTAACTTTTTTTTATTAATACTGTTTGTGAAAATCGTTGTGTAAGATCTCATTTCTTTGGTGTTTTGTTTAAATTTATTGTACTGTATGAGTGTAAACATAAAATGAATCACTGCTTTGGCCAATACCTTCTTGAAAGGTTCCTGGTCAATAATTTGATCACAAAGTTTCCCCCTGCTGATATCAGTGTTGAACTGGGCTGTTTAAGGCCCATAAAGAGGTTGAATCATGAGGTCCAACAATGAAGTTGATGCCTGAGGCCCACCAGTGAAGTTGATTTCTGGGGCCCACCAGTGCAGTTGATTCTTGAGGCTCACCAATGGAGTTGATACTTAGGGATCACTAGTAGAGTTGATTTTTGGGATCCATCAGTGGAGTTTATTCTTGGGGCTCACCAGTGGAGATATTTATTGAGGTAGTCCCTACAGCTACTGTACATAACTGTACATGCTGAACATACCAAACATGACTCTTGTACTGTGGCACATGCTGTTTACCTCTTTTTTCTCTGTAGTTCTTCCTTAAAAGCAGCCCCAGACATGTCATGCCATGGGGGTTTTCCCTTGCTTCTCTGTGGGCCAGTCCTAGCCTGGCTAAGACCCCCAGCAATCAGCTGTAATCTGAGCTAAATCTGTAATTGTTCCTTACAGCACAATTTCAGGGAAAATTAAGAAATCTACAATTTGCAATCACCACTCAAACCAAAGGATTGTCTGGATAATACAGGACAGAGGAGGTCTTCTGGAATAAGAAGTCACATACAGTACTTTGTAGCCATGTGCACTCTGTCCAAAAATGAGGGTCCTGAACATAGAATCCCCTTCTATTAACTCCTAATAATTTCCTAACAGAATATATAAAATGACAACAAAATATATATAGTGGCAGAGCGGGCGTCGCATGTTTCTACCACTAAGTGGTGTACAGTAGGATACCTCCTGCAGACATGCCACCAAAAACCTGGTTTCAGTGACAGAAGCAAACTATTTGGTGGCAGTAGCCATACGTTAGTGATACATGCAGCTAGCATGGCTGCTATGCAGCTAAGTATGGGTTTCCTTTCCTATTCAAAGGCTGTCACTCCAGGTGTCCGCGGGGAGTGGTTGCTTCCTGCAGTTTGAAGCAACAGGGGAGCTGGCGAGAAGGACTCTTACCTTCAGGCTTGAAAGAAGCTGGAACCAGTGGAGACTGATATGTGAACTGGTTTGTGGTGCTGAGTACTAGACACAGACTACAGATTGAGAGGGTCTCTGATTATGTGTAGTGAATGGCTAGGTGGCCAAGATGTTTATTTATGTGTTTATTTCTGTAAGAATTTTCCTGAGCCTCAATAAAGCTGGGTGAGGCCATTTTAAAAGGAATGTATATATACATATATATATATATATTTTTTTTTTTTCCGGACTCCATCTTGGACCATCCTGGGGATCACGCTGTGTAGTCTATGTATTTTTATGTTTTATGACTTTTCTTTAATAAAAATGTTTTTAGAAAATAAAATCTAATTTCTTGTGTTTATAACCCACTTGGCTAATTTTATTTTTTATTCTTATTACCAAACTCCATTGGAAAAACCTATTAAAAAATTGCAATCCAACCCAGCTATTAAGAACATAATTCCATAGTTCAAGACATGCAAAAGTAACCCTTTGCCATAATTGGCTATGCTCGGCCACGCCACACAATGGCCTTGTGGTGCAGATTGTGATGTAAAAACCCATCTGCAACTACAGTAGTAATAAAAAATGTCACATAGTTTAAAATACCCATGTACAGTACATATGTCAAATTTTTTACTCTGAAGTGCAGCAACTGATTTTGATCTTTTAAAACCATGACCTTTGCTTGTTTTCCCAGTCTCCTGCTCAGCCTACAAACCTATATGGGCTCTTCTAGCTTCTTCCCTTTCCTCACTGTTTTCTGACAGTCAGTGTGAATCCTCTACTATTTTCTTGCCCCTTCTCCTCCCTATTAGCTGTAAGGAAGAGATATGTGTAGTCTGTACTTGTGTGCAGGTACCAGGTGTTGGACAGGCAGGTACACCTGGATAGCGGATGTGTGTGGATGCTGGTATTGTTAGGTCTACCAGTGTTGTTGCTAGGGCATATAGCATGCCAATGAGGCAGTTACCACAGAGACTCTTCAGTTTGAGTTCTACAGGCATTACTTACGATGCTCTTCCAAAACAGAGCGTGGTTTATAATGCAATGCCACCACTATATGCACCAAAATTATGGTGCAATCACTGGCATAAAGTAAGCCAGCATAAAATGGTGCAAAGTTAGACTAGACAGTTTAAACCTGCACCATACTTACAAAAACTATGATAAATATGGCACATTGTCTCTCGTAAAAGTGTATATTGATAAATGACTGTATAAAGTGTGTATTGATAAATCTTCAGAAAAAACACAGAAAATATGGGACTTTATTTAATCAAAACACACAGAAACAAGGCCAGCTCAAAGGCTGGACTGAAATTGAACCCAGTAAAGAGGCAACACTGGCCCCTATGCTACTTAGGAAAGACAAACAGGTGCAGCTGATTGCTGAGCAATAGTTCAAATACCCCATCACTAGGGGAACAATTAGACTGCAAATTAAAATTGATAACTTGTTCACAACAGTATGCAGAAAAGCCACATATTAATACATTTTTTAGATTGTACGATGCAAAAAATTTCCGATAAGGATATTTTCACCAAGGCTAACTGGGGGGGCATAATTTCCCCCCCGCATTAAAACCCCGTGTGGACGGGGGCAGGGCGGGAGCGGGGGAGTGAGCGAGGGGGGCCGGCACTTCGCCGACCCATAGAGAATCACTGCTAGCGGCCCCTTAACGCCGCTAGAAAGTGACATGCCCAATTATCTCCCCACCCAGGGGCTTCGCCCCCGGGGGAGAGGAAAACGTAATCCATAGTTTCTCAAACGAGAACTTGAATTACTGTAATGAATGGGCCGTTTTCGGCCCATAATTGGCGCACTCCGACCGTAATTACGGACCGAAATACGGCCCATTTTAAGCCGTGTGAACATAGCCTAAGACAACCACTCACACACCTTCAATATATGAGGGGGGTGGTTGCTGGTATTTTAATTGCATATAGATAAGGCAATACAGAGGAGTGCTTTTAATGCAGATACGTGTGGTGCACCTTGCTGGCTTACAGCCTATTATGCCACTACTATTCGATTGGGCGGGCTGCCCAGGAATTTTTGGGTGTCCAACACAAAATACAGACACCCTCTGCTCCCCAGTACTTTTGGGCAAAAAAATTGACATACTGGAAAATATCAATATTAGTTAATACAGTTGCCACCACAGTTTTATTACTTTACTCTGTATTTTGTTGTTCAGTAGTATCTGTCTTGCTTTACAATCAGTGGAAAATGTGAGGACGGTGACAGATAACTCAATTAACTATCACAATGTGTTGTGCCACATAACATACTCAACTCTACTACATCTCCATTATCAAGTACAATAGGACAGAGGTAGAAAGAGATGGTATATTCATAAGCAATAGTTTGGGATTGTTAAAGGGGTTGGATGTCCATGGAATGCGGATTATGACAATAAAAGTTTGATTTATGTCAGCACAAATCCCATAAAACATTCTCATCTCCTACGGCAGACGTGGAAAACCGTTCCATCAGGATTGTGGAAGTCTAAGCATTGTGAGCATTACATGAAATATACACAAAAATGTGCAATACATTTTATTTATACGGGGAGACCCACATTGTATTCAGTACTCTCCGCTGTGTACGATAAACAGATAACTACCCGAGTGTCTCTGAGCTTTCCCTATAAAATCTTTTCTGTGAAGGAAGAAAGCTGCAAGAAAATGAAGCCCAGATGCCTCATTCTCGCCATCCAGACTTACAAGGCTCTTTAGCTCAAAGATTCTCATCAAACGAGTAATAAAAGTCATCCTGGTCCTGTGAAAATCTGGGGAAACAAACAGCCACAGAGTCATTTCAAAGTATCCAGACCCTTGCAGACAACCGTAATGGCTCTTTGATCGAAAATTAAATCAACCTTTCTAGGCTGACTTGTGAGAAAGAATTGTAAAATCAGAATGAGGAAGATTAAAGTAGTGTTCTAAATATATAAAAAAGGATCCTAGGTTTAATATAATATTAAAAAAAATATAACCCTTAAAGGTTAAATCAATTTTGCCCTTATGGATGAAAGAAATGTGTTAACTTGTGCGGTCCAGGCTTCTATATATGTTAGGGTCCATCCAGGGACGTAACTAGAGAAGCCTGGGCCCCATAGCAAACTTTTTGATGGGGTGTCCCTCCCACCCCAAGACCACAAACATTTACCAGGAACTCATAATAAGTCATGCTGTTACTAGATAATACAAGGGGCGTTTACCTCACCATATATATCACCATCATACTGCTAACAAATAAATCCAACAATACCTAGGCCAACATTGCCAATAACGCTACTACATAAGGACCTGATTATACCTCCAGAACATGACAAGAAATTACCACCACATAGTAATTGAATAATACCCCTGCACTGTTCCTGAATAAAGATCAGTAACAAAGACCAATATTACCATCATATAGTGACCATATAGTGGAATATAAGAGTATACACAGGCTCTGCAGATTTTATATTACCACCATACATTGACTATATAGTGGTAGATAGGTGTACACAGACACTGCAGAAATATAAGTAATTACAGTGCAGTTACAGCTTATGACTAACAGCTGATGTTTCTCAGACAAGTTGTTGACTTTCCCTTTTGCTCTGCATCTGCGTCCAGACCGCCATGATGACTTCTCCCAGCCGCCACTCGTCCCTGCAGATTTGAACACAAACATCTTATAATCCTCACTTTTCCAGCACCTCCCTCACTGTCCTCCACCTTTGTACAAACTTCCCAGGGATGGGAGAGTGGGTACAGACCATAGCTTAGAGGCCGAGTCTCCTAGAGGGGAGGGGAGTAACAGAGGATTCACTCCCTGGAGATAGTGTTAGAGCTATGGCCTGTAACCCTGAAAAATCATATTACCTACCTACCTGGGGTAGGCCCCAGGTATGTAGGTAGGTTGGTAGATTTCAGGCAGGCAGGTAGGCAGTACATAGGCCTCAGGTAGGTAGGCAGTACATAGGCCGCAGGTAAGTGGGCCAAAGGTAGGCAGGTAGATTGGTCCTAGGTAGGTAGGTAGGCAGTAGTTAGACCACAGGTAGGTACATAAGTCCTAGTTAGGTAGGTAGGCTTTAAGTAGGTAGGTAGAGTGACCCTAGGTAGACAGTAGTTAAGCCCCAGTTAAGTAGGCAGCACCCAGGAAGGTAAGCTGTAGGTAGACCCCACATTGGTAGGTAGTTCTTCTATAGGTGGGACCCACATTGGTAGGTAGTTAAGCTATAGGTAGAGCCCACATAGGCAGGCAGTTAGATAGACTTTAGGTGGGGACCACATAGGTAGGTAGGCTATAGGTGGGGCCCATATGGGTAGGAAGGATTAGGTAGGTTATAGGGCCATATAGGTAGGCAGGAATGGTTATAGGGTACATATAGATAGTCAGGCAAGGTTATATGGGCATATAGATAGGCAGGGTTATAGGGGGTATATATGTGGTCAGGATAGGTCATAGGGGGCATATAGGTAGTCAGGCAGGGCTATATGTGGCATATAAGAGCCATATAGGTAGGTAGACAGGGTTATAGGGGGCATATAGGTAGGCAGGCAGTCAGGGTGTAGGCGCCATGAATTGTAAAAAAAAGAAAGATAAAACGTACCTCTCTTCACGCTTCCTTGATGTGAAGCTCCCGACCGGTCACTCTCCGCACTCGGTGCGGGCAGCGCGATAATGTGATGTCATCGTACCGCCCACATCAGCACTGAGGACTGGCACCTGATAAGCTTAAGGCCTAGGGCCTAAGGCTTACCAGGCAGGTTAGTAGATCGGAGCACCAGAGGCGCTCCACTCTGCCAATACTGGGTAGTCTGACTCCTGCCATTGAACGCTTAGGACACAGGGCCCAGGCGTTCAAATGCATTGGGCGGAGGCGGGCCCTGAAGTTCCGCCCCTCCGAAAGCGAACTGTTACATTCATTGCCGGCGGGTTCAGGAGTGGAACTACCGGGATAGCAGACATGGTAGCAGTTGCCAGGGGGCCTGGGACCCTTAATATCCCGGGACATGTGGCAGCTGCTATGTTTGCTACCCCAGTAGTTCCGCCTCTGGGTCTGTCATGATGCTTACTGAAAATGTGGACCCCCTATATTGCTATTGATTTGGCTAACAGGTTATGTGATTCTTTCCTATTAACTTCCGACAGTAAGTGTGGACTTTTCTACAGGGAAAACCAGGTCATTTACCATGGAGTATGCTAAGATATTGTACCAGGGCAAAAGAAGGGATTCATAGACAAACAGAATTAAGAACAAGTGGAGTTTTTGAAAGACAATCATCAGATAGAAGGTCGGTGCAG
Source organism: Phyllomedusa bahiana (assembly GCA_025379985.1). NCBI lineage: Eukaryota > Metazoa > Chordata > Amphibia > Anura > Hylidae > Phyllomedusa > Phyllomedusa bahiana. The sequence goes on from JAODAL010025313.1 coordinate 12,248, forward strand.
GTAAGTGCAAGCGCAGTGCAAGTCTTTACCAGGATAAAGAGCAGCAGATGTAATGACACCACCCAGTAGACAAGATGGAGTATATAGGTATAGAGGCACCCAAGAAGATAGTTATATATATATAGCCCCCCCATGTAGGTATATAGGCCCCTGGTAGTTTTACTGCCCCCCTATGGGTAGGTAGTTTTATAGACCCCTGTAGGTCTATAACCCCCTGTAGATAGGTATAAAGATCCTGTGGATGTAGGCAGGTATAGGTATAGAGTATAAGGTAAGTATAGGTAGGTATAGAAGACCCCTAATTAAAAAAAATAAATAAATAAAATTCCCCATTCCCCATCGAACAGCTCAGTCTGGGAGCTTGTGTCAGGCATGTGAGACGTGTCGTCATTTTCCAGGCCAGAAACCTAAGGCGAGGAGGCACGATGATATTGCTGCATCACATCGCCTGCGCTGTTTACTACTATGGTCTATAAGTTTTGCATGTAGCCCACAGTAATCAGCAGAGGAGGGAGCTGTTGGCTTCCAGCTAAGCAATAGTTTTCAACTGTATGCGCGTCCTGAAGATCCACATACATTTAAAAACATGCCGTGTAGCTCAGGACCGACCAGATCATGACCGTGTAATGACTCATCGGAGTCAGGTGATGGATCCACTGGATCACATATGGATCTTAATATAACCATGCCGAGGAGCGGAGTCTAAGGAACCCTCTCACCGTCAACCCCCACAAGGGGGCTTGGACTCCGCTGCAGGGAACTCCCAGGTCACTACCCTTGATGCAGTCACCTGTGGTGATAGTTGATGTGCAGCCTTGGTACCATATGGAGCAGACGAGAAGAGTGGTCACAGGTGAGCAGAAGGTCCGGGCAAGCAGAGTTCTTTCTTATTAAAGGAGAAGCTGAGATCAAGGCAGGCTGTAGACTGGAAGCAAGGTCAGGAACAAGCCGAGTACCAGGAACAAATACAGAGGTATCGCTGAAAACTAGAAAGCACACCAAGGATGTAGCAATGAAGTGGAGGTGGAATCTCTTTAAATAACTGCAGCAGGGCAGCAATTGTCCAGGCCAGAAAGACACTGCATACTGGCTCTTTAATTCTTAAAGAGCCAGTGCAAGTTCACTTTATACAGCAGCAACAGAGCAGAGACTGACGTCTAGAGTGAACACTGTGGGTGGCCCGCTGAACGGGTAGGCATACATGCCCCAGAGCTGATTAGCAGTGCAGTTCATTACATACAGTCTCCCCAGTAGGCTAAACCCTATTACGTACCTATATCTATACTGGGGGCCCTACTACATACCCTAGTTATATCTATACTGGGGGTCTGATACCTACCTATATCTATACTGGGAACCTATTACTTACCTATATCTACTGAGGGCCCTATTATCTACCTATATCTATTCTGGGGGCATATACCTACCCATATCTACTGGGGGTCCTATCACCTATCTATATCTATATTGGGGACCTATTACCTACCTATATTGATACTGAGGGCCTATTACCTACCTATATCTATTCTTGGAGCACTATTACCTGCCTTTATCTTCTGGGGGCCCTTTTATCTGCCTATCTCTATACTGGGGCCCTATTACCTGCCTTTGTCTAATGGGGCCTATCATCTACCGATATCTACTGGGGGCCTTATCACCTACCAATCTCTACTGTGGGCTATTACCTACCTATATCTATACTGTGGGCCTATTACTTACTTATATCTATTCTGGGGGCCCTATTACCTATCTATGTCTACTGGGGGCCTATTACCTACCAATATCTATACTGGGGGCCTATTACCTACCTATATCTATACTGTTGGCCCTATTACCTACCTATATCTACTGGGGCCCTAATACCTGCTTATATCTAATTGGGGCCCTATTACCTATCTATTTATACTGGGGGCCCTGTTACCTTCCTATATCTACTGGGGATCTATCACCTACCTATATCTAGTTGGAGCCCTATTACCTGCCTATCTCTATGCTGGGGCCCCTATTAGCTACCTATATATATACTGGAGGCCCTATTACCTGCCTATATCTACTGGGGGCCCTATCATCTATCTATATCTACTGGGGGGCCTATTACCTACCAATATCTATACTGGGGGCCTTTTACCTACCTATATCTATACTGTGGGCCCTATTACCTACCTATATCTACTGGGGGCCCTAATACCTGCTTATATCTAATTGAGGCCCTATTACCTATCTATTTATCCTGGGGGCCCTGTTACCTTCCTATATCTACTGGGGGCCATATCACCTGCCTATATCTATTAGGGGTCATATTACCTATCTATATACTGTGGGCCCTATTACCTATCTACAGACTTGGGGGCCCTATTACCTATCTATATACTGGGGGTCCTATTACCTATCTGCAGACTAGGGGACCCTATTATCTATATACCTACTGGGGGACCATATTACCTATATATTTATATACTAGGGGACCCTATTACCTATATTTCTACCTACTGGGGGACATATAACCTATATACCTACCTACTGAGGAGACCTATATACCTATCTACTGGGAGGGGGTCTATAAACCTAACTAATCGAGGTCTATAAAGGAATGATGGGTGACTCCCCATTATATTATAGAAAAGCCAGTTGCTGTGGGATGGGGTGTTATATAAACCCCCCAGTAGGTAGGTAGGCAGATATATAGATGATGGAAAAGTGGGGATTCTAAATTGTTTGTGTTGTAAATTCTGCAAAGACGAGTCATGGCTGGGAGAAGTCATCATAGCGGTTTGGGCCAGATGGAGAAGACAAGGGAAATTGAATGACTCCAATCAGAAAAGACATTTTCTGTAAGTCACTAAATGTAACTTCAGCGTAATCACTTATATTTCTGCAGAGCATCTATATACAACTAGTATCTACCATTATCTGGTCAGTGTATGGCGTCAATATACGTCTTCAGTCCCTGTGTATAATTGATAGTCACATGTGGTGGTCGCGTTTGGCCATGGTCTGGCAGTATTATTTGATCCTTAAAGGGGTTGTCTCGCTACAATGATTTGGTTTTAATTAAAAGATCTTTAAAAAACAAGCAGCTTTTCAATATACGTTCATTAAAAATGTCCTACTGATTTTTTGTTATCCTTGGTAGTAGGAGTGCATCAGCTCCTCAAATCACTATAGCCATAGACCTGTTGATTTTTCTCTCACTTGCTGCCAGTGCTGGTGACATCAGCAGCTTCTCAATGCAGGTCAGAGCACAGAGCCCCTCCTGCACAGTATGAGGCCACTTGTGATGCTTCTGTAGGGAAGGGAGGGGGAGGGCTCTGCTCCTGGCTTCTGTGTCTGTGTAGCTGTGCTGCCTGGATTAACCCTTTATGTGCCTGCTCCCTCCTGCTCTCTACACAGATTGAGAAGAGCAGAGATGAGGCTGATCTGTGGTCAGTACAATGTGACAGCAGTGAAGTGTGTTACTATAATCATGATGTGTCTGTGGAGCTTTGATTATACTAACAGATCAGGGGGGCATGTGAATGGTTCATATCCCTCCCTGCTCTGCTGTATTAGTGACACATCATGATTATAGTAACACACTTCACAGCTGCCCTGTGTCTGTTCTGATGGGAGGACAGCACAGAACAGTGCTTGCTGTTGCTTGAGATGTCCGTGGAGATTTGTAGGAACGCCTACATCCCCCCTGCTTTGCTTTATTAGCATACAAAGCTCCACAGACTTTCTTTGCACAGTGCAGCTGATTCAGCAGTAAGCAGCATATTTAGGCAGGCACACACAGGGTTAACCCTGGCAGCAAACCCCCTCGCCCTTCCCCTGCTGTATAGAAGTTACTGCAGTCGGAGGAGGAGAGCTGCCTGTGTGCTGTCTGCTACTCTGGATTTCCATGATCTAGGACGGGCACAGTAAGGTTTATTCTTTCATCCACTGTAGTTAGTGGATGAGGTACAACTTTCAGCAGGAGGCATAAGGCAGTAAACTCTCATGTAGTTTGAATAGAACATGATCCCAATGCTAAGTCTGAATGACTGAGAGTTAGAATCGGGGCAAGCACCAGTGTGGTGATGTAGGTGCAGGGAGGGGGGAAGGGGCAAGAGAAGAGGCAGACAAGAAGCACACCCCTGAATTCAAAAATCCTATGGTGCCAGACAAACTGAGGTAGTCTGAAAACCTATAGTGAGACAATCCCTTTAAGTAGTAATAGTTTTGGGTCCTGGTATTGTTTTTTTTTTTTTGGTTTAGTAAAATTCGTATGGTATATTTGTTCTATGTATTGGTGTATTATTTTGTGACTGTTATTTATAACGTATTACACTGTCATAAGTAGGTGACCACTTTTGAAAAAGCAAATTTGTCAGCGCTGTTTTCCATTGTACAGTGACTGCTTAGGTGATGGACAGGATCTATGTGGAATACGCGTAAAATTAGTAACAGAAACATAAGTTTTTGCTGTAAAAATACATACGCAGTTCACAATGTGGCATGAAAAATGCTATGTGAATGCAGCCCTACTGAGCAAAATTTAACACAATGGGCCCAGGACCAGGATATTTTTGGACCCCGGGAACGACCCTGGTCTACAGAACCTGAGTAGGCCTATTAGTAGCAGATTTAGATTGGTCATGTGTGGTGAGGAAAAGAGAATTGTGTATCACCGTCTCATACGTCTCAGTTCCAGTCAGCATACTTGTGTATGGGAAAAATGGTATATAGAGAACAATTTGAAAGCAATTAAAATTAAAGCATATTTAAGCAACTTACAAACACAAAGGGGTATATTTAATGTGGTATTATGTGTTTTAGATAGTTTCTAGACACTTTTGTTCCTTGTCCGACCAAAGGGATGTGACCATGATTACAAGGGATGTGGCTTGGAAAAGAGATTGGCTTAGCATGCAACACTATGTACCAAAATAATGCACAACATTTTGGCGCCGTAAGTGTAAAGATAAACTAGAGAGTCTAAACATGCACCAGATTTATCAACACTATAATAAATGTGGTGAGTTTTAAAAGTCTGCCTAGTCTAAGTTTACACTAAGTATGGTGAATTTGCAGCATTCTCTTAACCTTATTAATCAGATACCATTATGTGAGGACTAAGCAAAGCACAGTAAATAAATTGCTTATAAAATATTCAGTTTGATACAGTTCAAATTAATACGCTTTATTTTGTCGTGGACTAAATTCAGTATTGCTTGAGAGAGATATTCAAAGTTTTGGAGGGTGCAGAAGTACATAGTAGTCTCATTCAGTCTCATTCTGATATAGAGAGAAATTTGTTCTTGGTAGAGCACCTCAAATTATTTTGCAGGCTTTAAGAAACCGTGTCATAGCAGGTGACTTATGACCTCTAGGCCTTTACCATTAACTGAGGGCATAAAGAGCCGCTTCTCTAGCTGAGCTATTGAGATTAAGAAGAAATACTAGAAGATCCAGAATATACAAAAAACTTTGAACTTTGTAGTAGGTTCGATAACTAGCCAGGATGAGGTTAGTCAGGGTCTTTGAAGACTCTTCTGAAGGTGACTAGTATTTCCTTGTGATTAGACATCACCGGATTTTTTATTTTTTTCCCAGAATGATGATGCCAATGCTTCCCCAAAGAGTAAGGATATGATGTAGATTACTTTAGCTCTCTCTGAAATGAACTAATAGGCCTTGTGAATAGTACATTGCATGACTTAGGATTACTGTTGTAAGCAGAGCTAAGTTAATTTCCAGGTTAACTGTTGGAAGCTGATAGCAAAAAAGGTCACTGTGCCGGGGCAGTACTGCAGGATCTATCAAAACATCTGGCCTTGTTGGTAGCATTGCTGAAAAAGTTTATGTCATCTTAAAGACTTTAGGCAGTGGAATGTCAATGCGGTACACTGTGCTAGCTAACCAATGAGGCAGTCACTAACAGACTTGTTCTAGGGTTGACTCTTGATGACAAGACAGCAGTCAGTAGTCATATTTGAACTAGTAGAGGTCATAGCTGGTGGAGTGCAATGATCAGCACAATGTGATGTGAAAAGGACCCTAGAGAAGCCCTTTAAAAAAACAAGAGCAAGTGTGGATATACATGTGAGAGGCACAAGAGCAGGAGAGCAATGGCGGAGAGTGGACGTTCTCAGCAAAAATATTATCCTTCTCTAGCTGTGTGAGAAAACTTTTGATTGGCTGGACAGACTAATCTTACTTTACTTCAGCTCCTACTTATCTCTACATATTCGCATTACAAATAGTCGGTAATGACACAATGATTGATATATTGTTATCTCCACAGGGAAAGGTACAAAGTTATACCTAACCATAAGCAATAAATAAAATTAAAATAGGGTAATCTTTTTCAGCACTGAGAAGGAAGGGGTTCCTCCCACTTAAAGGGTAATTACTGATAATGTTTACACTTTTCAGACCAGAGCCGACCAGAAAGAAGGACCATCAAGAAATCCTCTCAATGCTATGTTATCAGAGTTCACAGAAGGGAAATCAGTGAAAGTAATGTATGTACTGGAACTTTAAGAGTTATATATGAAAACCAACCACCCAACTAATAAAAATAAATCCATATAATAGTCGCATATTGCTTGTCAATATGTGAATAGAAACATTTTGATGATAGTGTCCCTTTAAAAGAAATAACTCCTTGGCATGTCACATGATCATAAAAGATCCACTATACCAATTATGTAAATTTACCTGCAGTTTGACTTCAAGTAATAAATCACAAGTACAATTTCAGATAACTGGGGAAAACTGGGCTACAATAAGATGTAAATACAAATGCAGTTCTGGTGTCAGTGATCTCCATCTCTTCACATTTTTTTTGCTGGACTTTATTCTGACATTTATTATCTTGTCATTGAATGGTTCTTTTCTTGTGGTTTCTTCTGAAAGTTTTTTCCTATAATAAAAAATCTAAATATATCTTAATCCAGTTTAGTTTAATTTAGTATCAGTGCCAGCCCATTACTAAAGTGCAGATATAGCAGCCATATATCACCATCAACGTGACCTTCACAGGGTATCCTATCCTCATCTCACATCCACCATTGTCATCTAGGGATTTTGTTTCCTACTTTGTCACTGCTGCTGTTTACAAAGTATTCAACCAGAGCCAATGTTTTAGTTTTTAAATAAACTATCGATCCACATGCCAGAGGGAAGATCAGTTTCATAAAAAATGATTTGGCACCAGAAGGTGTCCAAATGGCCATGTGATCAATCAAAGTGAGAGCTTGGAACTTTCTACAATGATCCATTCTTGCTGTTTCTGTCACAGGGCTGCATGTGGTTAGAAAAGCAGTTGAGGTGAAGCAAGATCTAGAAAATGAGATGCACAGTATGTCAGATACACTTTAAAACACTGCATCAGTCATCTTTCTTTGATCCTAACGATGTGTAGGTATTTGAGGTATTTTTTTAACACTAAATATTTCAGCTACAAATTAGCTTATACAGAATCTCGCAAAAGTCAGTACATCCCTCACATTTTTGTAAATATTTTATTACATCTTTTCATGGGACAACACAGAAGATATGTTACTAGTGCTTTGATACAATGTAATGTAGTCAGTGTACAGCTTGTATAGCAGTTTTGTTTACAAAAATGCCCCAAACCAAACAAGAACAATGTGGAAAACTCCAAAATTACATATTAAACAAAACGAAAGAAGAGCCTAATCTACTAAATGTTAAAAAAACTTTTTATTAATTACTACAATTAAAAAAACATAAATAACATAAAAAAATTTTAGAAGGTTTTAAAAATACTGACCAAAATTTAGGGTGTAGTGTAAAAAATGACCATATACTAAAATATAGGGGTGATAAACTTTGCTACCTTTTAAAGAGTGAAGGAATAAAATATCCATAAGAAAAATAGTAAAATCACCCCGAACCAAAAAACCAAAAAATTCACAACGCAAAAATAAAGTGCTAAAAGTTTAAAAAAGGGAAATTTAACCCATGAAATTAAACTGTAGTTTTGAGCGAAAATAATCGAAAAAAGATTAAAATTGGGTCCCCCAGTTTTTAGGTTGATCGAATTTTCCGACCCACGCAATTTTTTTAGGTGAAAATCGGCGCAAAAACTATTAATATCGCGCCTTTTTCCCGGGGTTTTCCTTTTCTTTTTGGGGGCCCCAGCAAATCAGCTTAGAGAATAAAAGCAGGGGGGAGCTGGGGGGTTGCGACGCCCATGACGGGATGTGAAAGGGTTTGTTTTTGGGCTGTAAAAATCACATGACCTCGTTTTAAAAATGGCGGGCCCTTCCTGTTCAAAAAAAAAAGGGGTTGTTTTTTTGTGTCTCATAAGAGCGGGACTTCTTAAAGGTTTTCTCCGAATACAGTTTCAGCGACACAGTTCTCTTTGTTAAACACAGACAACTATGCTTTTAGCCGTGAACATTAAACATAGGAGATTAGAGAATTTCATTTTTTTAGTTAGTGGGGGCTGAGAATTTGAAAAAAGAAACTAGCTTTTGTACACCCGGGCGGGGTGGGTCCCGGGGAGTGGGGGGGGTGCGGGCGAACACAACAACAGGGGGCAGGTTTTTTGAAAGGAGAGTGATTTTGTGCAGTCCAACTGTTTGGGCCCCGCTTTAAAAAGGGCCTTTTTATTAACATATTTGGCCATTTTTTTTGGGAAATTTTAAACCTTGTTTTTTTTTGTGCAGCCTTTTATTTTATATTGGGAAAAACAGATCTTTTTCTAGAAACCTGAAAGGTGTTTTAAATAGATGCAAAACTCCCCTTTTTTATCATCTGTCCCTGTTTTTAATTGGGTTTTTTTTTCACTTTGGCGCAGCTCATTTTTGTTCAAAAAAAACCCACTTTGAAACTTACAATGGGGAAAACAAAAAATTTTTCTAGTCACTGAAAGGGGGTTTTAAAGGGTGCAAAAACCCACGTTTTTTTAAACCGTACCCCAATTTAAAAATTAGGTTTTTTTTTCATTTTGGCGCATGCCATTTTTGTTAAAAAAACCCATTTTGTACGGATATTACCATCAAAAATTTTTCTAGAAATTTTGGTTTTTGAAAATTTATAGGGGGAAAAAACCCACCTTTTTATTATCAAAACACAATTTAATTACGTGTTTTTCATTTTTGGCGCAGCTCAGTTTTTTCAAAAAACCCCCTTTGTACTTACAATGGAAACAGCCTTTTTTAGCCCAACCCCCCCCAGGGGGAAAATTTCCCATAGGTCCCAAAAAACCACCTATTTTTAAACAGTAAAACCAATTTAATTTCGTTTTTTTCCCATTTTGGGGCGCAGCCCATTTTTGGGTTGAAAGACTCATCTTACTCATTTTTTCCATACAAAAAATTTTCTAGAAAATTCCATGTATTTCATAGGTTAAAAACCCAAACCTTTTTATTATCCGAAATACATTTAAAATTTGGTTTTTTTTTTTTTATTTTGGGGTTTGGGGCCCATTTTTCGTTCATAACCCACCTTGTACTTAAATTTGAATACAAAAATTTTTTTGTTTTTTTTTGGTTTTTTGGTGGGGGGGGGGGGGGGGGGGTTTTGGGGTTGGTTAATTCATTGGTGCAAAAACCACCGTTTGTTATCCGTATAATTTTTAAAAGCTTATTGCACGGTGCGGCCCCAGTTTTTTTCAAATAGCCACGTTGTAAAGACAATTCTGATAGAAAAATTTTCAGCAACTGTTCTCGTTGTCATTGCTGCAAAAACGCAATTTTTCATCCGTGTAAATTTTGAATTTTTTTATTGCCTCGTTTTAAACTCCCGTTTGGCGCAGAAGCGCACTGTATGATTTTTTTTGTTTAAAACTATTTAATTCCTAGTCCTACTGGGGAGGTTTTTTAAAACCCTGGGACTGAAAGGGAAAAACACTGTTTATTTTGTCTTACAGTTCTTCCACCAACTGCTTTCACAGGTATTCGCTAAAAAACATTTCATTTTTTAATCCTATTTGGGTGTAGGGAAAATTTGAGGAATTTTAAAATACTGGGGATTTTTAAGTGTTTTAATTAAAAGAAATGTCAAAAAATGTTCCCTAATTTTTTACTTTCTGAAAATGGAACGAAAAGAAAGGTTTTTAAGCGAGCAAAGAGGGGTGTAGGGCATTGGGGGTAGAGGTACGAGAGAAAATTGCTCCCCTTTCCCTTTCGGACAACACCGGGAACCACCGGGTCGCGGGTTTCAGGACTGTCCCCCTTTCATTTCCCGGGGCAGGGCCCGTGAATCCCCAGAAAAGAACAGCGTTGGGCCCAAACTGTTCTTCCCGTGGTTTTAAAGCCCAAACCCGCATCCACAGTCTTAAACCCCTCGCCTCCCAGTCCCTGGCCACAAATTGGTCGTCATCAGCCCTCATTAGCGTCCGTCCAACATGAAGTAAGGGACCCAAATTTTTCAACTCATGTACCCACCACTGTGGATAATCCAATTTTCCGGGAAAACCCTTTGATGAAAAAAAAGCGGTTTGGGGGCAAAGGGAAGTTAAAAGATAAGAGGCCAAAAAAGAAGGATTTTGTCTGTTTTGATGCCCCCGTTTTCTGATGCCATCAGAGGAGGAGAAGGGAAACCGGTCAATCGCAAAAATCCCGGGCGGGCCCCGGGAAAGCCATGCAGTGCCTTTTTGCTTTTAGCCCGCAGCTCCCGGGTGCAAAAATGAAAAACGACGAAGTCACCCGGTGTTTTATGAAGATGATGAAGAAAGACATTGCGGGGCCAAAAAAGGGCCTTTTTAACAGAATTTTGCTTTGTGAGCGTTTCATAAATGGACGAGGAGGGAAAACTATGGGGGAGTGCAGTAAGGGGCTTCCCCTCAAAAAGGGGGAGGGGGGTCGCAAAGGGGGGGTTTCCCCTGAGATGATTCCGCCACCACGATCAGTGAAACACCCCTCCCTTTTCCCTTTTTCGCCATCGAAAAGGGCCAGGGCCCCCTTTAAGGGCCGGGGCCTTTTTTTGAGCAAGCCTTTGATTCACCCAGTGATGTCATAAGCCCCCTTTGCCGTAAACCATCAGTAAGGCAAAAAAACTTTGGTTTTTAAAACCCCCAACCAAAAAGTTTTAAAATCACATGCAAATGCAAGAATATTTTTTTTTAAATGGAGGCAAAAACTTGGCCAAAAAAAGGGCCCCACCCCTTTCCGGGGGTTTCCCAAACCCCCTTTTAAAACCCCCCTCTGTCCCCTCCCCTCCCCCTTTCCCCCCTACCAAGCGTTCCCCACTGCCCATTCCCCTCAAAAGTCATGATCAGGGGTTAACCTTTTCTTCAAACCCCACCCCTCCCCCCGTACCACCAAAACACCACCAGAGACCCCTCCACCCATTCTCCTTCCCCCCAGTTTGATGACCTGCACGCCGAAAAGGCGGCCCTCTAGCACCACCTTCTTCTTCCCGGTTTGGGAAACAGAAAGGGAAAAACTTTAAAAAACAAACCATCCCAAACCAAAAGCCTAAAAGTCGCATTGCCGGCTTTTGGCCCTTTGGGAAAAATGTTTCCTTTCCGTCTGGTGACACGAGGGTTCCACCACACATGGCCCCTTTGTCTGCCCCCAATACCAGATGCCGAGCAGATTTCTTTCCCAGAAAACCCGTCCCTCCCCGGCCCCCAAATGTCATCTAAAATTTCAAGGCGTTGTTTGCATTGTGTCGGGAAAATCCCAACTGACCACCGACACAGGGCTGTAAGCAGGGCCAAGGGTCGCTATATCTCTGTGACGCTCACTGGGTGAGCTGGGTGGATGTCTCGGTGGTGACGGTAGCTCTCAGGCCGGGCACGCTCTTAAAAAACCGCAGGGATGTAGGTTTTTTTCCCCCCCAAGGGCCTCTGCCCAGAGAAACCGGCCGGTTGAAATTAATCTGTTTTGGGGAGAGCGCCCCCAACACAGGTCGGGGAGCTGGGGAGGCTCCCGCAACAAACCCGAGCGCTGGGGGTGACAAGAACCTTGTGCCGGGCAAGGTGGTGTGCGATAACTTTTCAAAAATCTGCTGGCCGCCCTTAAACGGTGGGCGGACACACCCCTTCCCTGGCAAATGTCAGAACCTTGTCTCCAAAATTTCAAAAGTCTACCCGGGTCGGGGACTCCCTGCGAGGAAGGCTCGATTTAAAGTTCGCCTTCCCCCCGTTCGAAACCCTGCCCCTTTTCCTCCGGGGCTGCATTGCGTGTCAGCTGGGCCCTCCCCGTCAACCGTCTCATTGTTGCGGGCAACACGCGGGAAATTCCACCCTTACATGCTCCAGGATTTTGGCAGCAGTGAAATGCAATTACGCATACGAAGTGAACGGGCCTGAAAAACAGCGGTGCGGACCCCCGGGGTATTGAGCCACGGAGGGAGGCAGGTGAAAGGCTCTGCAACACCCCTTTTGCCTTTTTTGAAGAAGCCCCCAAAATGGTATGGGACAATCCCTTGTCGCATGGCATTGTGGTACTTAGTTCTGGAAGTCGTTGGACACTTGAAACATCAGGTCCCCCCCACGACGGGGAGGAGAGGGACACAGATGCAGCCCGGGAGCCTTTCTCCCTCGAATCCAACATTAGGCAGTGGTTTGGGGGTTCGGGCGTGCAAGGCGGGCCTCACTCTCAAGTCATCATCTAGGCAGTCGGGGCTGTTTTGAAGCTTGCCGGAAGAAGTGGAGAGGAGAGGAGGGGGGGAGGATTTTCCGGGAACCGCCGTTACCCGACGCCCTCCTTGGAAAGAGGTTGGCGCGAATTTGAGGCGGAGGAGACGATGGGGAAATCCGTTTTCTAGTGCCCTTAAAACCCAGGGTTTGGGGAAATCAAGGCTCCATCTCTCAAGATGCTTGGATGCCCCATTTCCTCCAAATGATCCTCGCATTAAGGCCATAAAAAACGAACAACAGTTACTGGGTGGAAACCCTCCTGCCCCCGGTTTACAAAGAAAAACTCAGCATTTTCTTCCACTCACCCAAAAGAGAGAAAATGCGGGAAATTTGGGGAGACCTGCTGATTGATTAACTGGAGACATCTTTTGCGTCCTTCACGTTTTTCAAAGTCATGGTAAACAACAGCATAGAGTGAAAAGGCCGCGCAGCGAATTGGGCAGAGGGCCAGATTGCCCTTGGGCAATCCTTTTTTACCACCTCCCAATGATGTATTGCAGGGACCAAAAAACACAGGGGTGGGTTTAAAGATCAGGTGCACGACTATTGCTCTAAAAAACAGATGTTTTGGGATATGTTCCGGTCCCAATTGACTTCTGGGTATCCAAAATGGATGAATGGCCCGAGCACAGCTGGAGGAGTCACTACAGACAAACGCATCGCTTCCAAAAAATGTTGATCGTTGATTTCATCAAGATTCGGGGCATGGATCCTGTGATGTTGTGGCCCCAATGCCGGGTAACGTTTAGTTCTGTCTATTCACATTCCTCTTAAAACAAAAATGGTCCCTCTTAAAAAAAAAAAATGTAAATGATCATTTCTTATTGCAATTTTTATTCTCAGTTCCCAAAAGGTCATTTTGCTGGTATTACGGTGAGGACACCACCATTGTGAGCCTTGTTCACATCTCAATGGCTGGACTAAACTGAGCCCAGGAGCGGGGCATCTAGCCTTTTATGCTCCTGGGAAAACATGCAGGTGCATTGTTTGCTAAATAAAAACTAAAGGTCCCATTGCAAGGGGAAACAATTAAAATGATACAGAGAAACATTACGGGGTATCTGTTCACACCATATGCAGAAAAGCCCCATAAAGCTACCGGGGTATGCCACAAAAAATTTTTTTAAAAAGTAGTCACCTTTAGCCCCCCAGCACTATTGGGTAGTAAAAAATGTCATACGGGAAAAATATTAAATTTTGGGGTAGGAACTGTAAAAAAGACCCCAATTGAAAAATTTTTATGAAAAAAAAAGTATTCCATTTATCACTTCATTTTTCAAATTTTCCGCATGTCAATGGTTTTTGGGGTCTGGTGCTTGAGATCAGCAAAATCAAGGTCCTTTGGAACAAAATGGGTTCAAAAGTGGCATTTCTCCCTCACAATTTTTAACAATGGCTGAGAATCATTTTTTATAATTTTTGGGTCATCTGCTGTAAATACACTATACTACGGTCCCATTTTAAAAAAATGTGGTTTCTAACAGCTTTGTTCTTCACAATTTTTTAAGAGTGGCTCAAAGGGGGATGTTTTGAAAATTTTTTTGGGGGAGGTCTGTCAAAAACAGGAAAAGGGAGGACACTGTTTTTAAAGGACACAATTCAAAATACTTTTTTTGCAAGATTTAACATACTACAATCCCAAAAAACAACCCCCATTTAATAAATTAAAAAAAAGAGAAATAAAGAGGGGGTGGGATTCCCTCCCATTTTAACAATTGTTTTCAAATTAAATATTAAAAAACTTTCATTAAAAATACTGATACAAATATTCCTCTGAATTTTTACAAGGGGACAGGGAAGATTAAAAGATGTCGGTTATTCAGGGACATTGGGGTATGGAGCACATTCGCCCCCCCCCCAAGAACAGAGACAATGTCCTCCAACACGTTGAGTAAAAAAGAGAAAAAGAATGCAAGAAAAAGGAAAACCTGGGTGAAACAGGAGCATAAACCACCAGCATTTGTGAAGTCAATTGGGCCGACTCATACGGGGGGCACCGCCCGAGAGGCAGAAAATTTTTCAAGCGCAACCCAGGTCTTGACTGTTACGAGGGAAAGGGTGGAGGTTTAGCTCACACTTTTCCCCTTTCCCCATCTGTTTGCATCTTTTTCGTTGCTGCGTCATAATTGACTGTTCATGGATGACGACGCCAACCTGGGCCCACCGCACCCACTGTAACTCGGGCCCCCTAGTGAACCCGCGTGTTTTAAAGATAACCAACACTAGCCCTGGGCCCCACCGCACCCCCTGTAATCAGGCCCTGCTAGCTGAACCTGCGTTTAAAAATGACGGCGCCCCCCTTGTTAACACCCCCCTTTAAAATCCGGGCCCTGCTAGCTGAACCCGCGTAACCACGTTTACAGCCTCACTGCCCGATCAATAATTTCCTGAATGCAGGATTTTCAGACGGCCCCGTTGACCCTACTGGGGGAAATTTTTTAGTTTGCTTCACTTCAAAAGTCCGGTGGAACAATGTCACCAGTAAATGGCAAGTAGCCTAGCAGCGCATAAAGGAAAACGAGTTTTTTTGTAATAAAGTTTATTTTTTATTTTAAAATTCTCTGCTGATGGTCCATAAAGGGGACCTGTGCGGGTTTTTTTGGTCATGCTGCAGTCCAGGACATGGACAAATTCCAGTTTTAACAAAATGGTGGTTGAAAGACTCCTTTTTTTCGGCACTTTTTAATCTGTGGGTCAACAAAGGGTTTTAAAGGTCATACTTGGTCCAGGACAGTTTTACCATGTCTATTCAAAAAAATGGGGGTTGAAAGACTCCCTTTTCCCCGCACTTTTTTAATCTGGGTCATGCAGGTTTTTTGGGGTCCTGCTTGGGCCCGGACAGGTATAGCAAAGTCCAGTTCAACTAAAATGGTGGTTGAAAAACTCCTTTCTCAGGACTTTTTAAATCAGGGGGTCATGCGGTTTTTGGGCTCAGCCCGGGCCAGGACAGGTATAGTCCCAAAGTCCAGTTTAACTGAATGGGGTTTTGGGGGAAAAATCCTTTTTTTTTGGCATTTTTAATCTTTGGGGAGCAGGGTTTTATGGTCATACTGCGGCCCCGGACAGTTTTGTCAATGTCCATTCAAAAAAAATGGTGCTTGAAAAACTCCTTTTTCCCGGGACTTTTAATCTGGGGGTCTCCCGGGTTTGGGCTCATGCTGTGGCCCGGACAATAAAATCAATGCCGTTTTAAATAAAATGGTGGGTTTAAAGACTCCTTTTTTTGCACTTTTTTTAATCTGTGGGTATGCAGGTTTTTTAAGGGGCATGCTGCATTCCCCGGACAGGGATAGTAAATGCCCAGTTCAAGTAAAATGATGGTTCAAAAATACTGCCCTTCGGACTTTTTAATTTGTGGGTCCAGGTTTAAGGGTCACCTATGGTACAAAAACAGGATAGTGAATGGTTGGATTTTTTTTCTGTACACAATCGCTCACATAGTCATTAGGGCAAGAAAAAAAAGCCCTATTTCTCCTTTATAAGTAAAAAAAATAAAAATAATTTATGAAAATTTTCAAACTATATAAAATTAATTTTATAAATTTCATAAAAAAATTAAATAAAATAAAAATTTAAAATAAAATTATATAATTACCCAAAAAATAAAATTCCCATAAAAAGTATTTTATATTTATATATCAAAATTAATTTAAAAATTTAAAAAATTAAATTAAAAAAACCAAGCGCTCTAACAAAATCCTGTTCTCTGTCATGTTTTTAAAAATTTACGTAGTATTATCAGTGATTACAAAAATCATAGCAGCTAAAAAAGGTAAAAGCTGTTAGAAATAGAAATGTCAGTTGAATAGAAACTATGGTAGTGATCTTGCATGTTGCACTACATGTCTCAGCAAGACCTGTGGTGTGCTGACTATTGCTGTATGTCAAATATGTTTGGTGTATTACTAATCTTCCAAAGTTCCAGAAATTTTGTGAGGAGAGATATCTGGAGATTAAAGCAGAGATATACGGAGGGTAGAGGTTATGGAGACCCTTGTATTTCATAGTTACTTGAACTGAATTTGCTTAGCAATGGGTAGAGAGTGAAGGTATTGGCAGAGGGGAGAGGTAGAGGAGTAGCAAGGAGAGAGATGACTAAGGCTATGTTCACACGGCTTAACTGCGGGACGTAATTACGCCCCGCAATTACGCCGTGTGGACGGTGGCTGGGTGGGAGCGGGGGAGTGAGCGGGGGGGGTCGGCACTTCGCCGGCCCATAGACCATAGACTTGCATTACCAGCGGCGCGTATACGCCGCTGGTAATTCACATGTCAATTATCTTTCCCCCCCGGGCGGGATCGCCGAGCAGGGAGAGGGAGATGTAATCCATAGTTTTTTCTATGAGAACTGTGGATTACCGTAATGACTGGGCCGTTTTCAGCCCGTAATTTGCGCACTTCGGCGCGTAATTACGGACCAAAATACGGCCCATTTTAAGCCGTGTGAACATGGCCTAAGACAGGCAGTGCAGTTGAAGATGGTTTGGAGGGGACCAAGAGTGCTAGATGGGAGGCCACAGAGAAGAATGTTGCAGTAGTCTAAGTGGGAGATGACAAGGCCATGGTCTAGCATTTCTGTAGTATTGAAGTTAAGGAATGAGTGGATTCGAGAGATATTTTACACATGGAGGTTAATGGCAGAGGCAAGGAAAGACATAAAAAAGGAAGATAGGAGTCAAGGTTTATCCCTAGGCAGAGGACTTGTGGGACCAGTGAAATTGTAGAGCCATTGACTGTGATAGAGAGATCAGGTGGGGGATAGAGTACAATGGTAAAAGGATAATCAATTTAGTTTTCTCCTGTTTTAGTTTTTGGAAGCAGGAGGAAAAGAAGGAGAACATGGACGATAGACAGTCTGGGGTTCGGGAGAGCTGAGAGTTAACATCTGTGCCTGAAATGTGAAGTTGGGTGTCATAAACATACAGATGGTACTGAAAGTCATGTGATGCTATGAGCTGACCTAGGCCAAGAGTGTAGATAGAGAAGAGTAGTGGGCCCAGGACTGACCCCTGGGGGACACAAACAGAAAGAGTGCGAGAGGAGGAGGTGGTGCAAGACTGAGAGATGCTGAACTGCCAATAAGTGAGGTGTGAGGAAATCCAGGAAAGGCCAAGTCCGTGATGCCAAGAGACGAGAGGCTATGCAGCAAGAGAGAGTGGTCGACAGTGTTTAAGGCAGAGGAAAAGTTTAAGAGGAGAATCACAGAGTAGTGGTGTGAGGCTTTAACGGTTACTAAACCATTGGTGACTTTGGTTAGGGCGATTTCGGTAGAGTTGTGGGATCGGAAACCACATTGCTGTGGGTCAAGCAGAGTTTGGAACAGAGATGGGTGGACAGTTCAAGATAAACATGCTATTCAAAGGGTTTAGTGGCAAATCCAAACAGTGAGAGGGGGTGAAAGTTGGACAAAGAGGAGAGTCAAAAGATGGATTCTTAATGATAGATGTGATGACAGTGTGTTTAAAGGAGAAAGGGAAAATGTCAGGGGTTAAAGATAGGTTGAAAAAATGGGTGAGGGTTTGGATAATAACTGCGCTAAGGTCTGGGATGAGGTGGGATGGTAATGGGTCAAGATAACACGTAGTAAGGTTGGATTTGAATGGCCGAAAGGAAAGCTTGTCATGAGTAACAGTGGAGAAGCAGGTGAAGGGGGAAGAGTATTGTGCATGTAAATAGGTGGACTGTGGGGACAGTGCAGGTATAGAGGTGTGCAGTGAGGATTTTAAAATGAAGCTTTCTCTGATGAGGTTAATCTTGTTTAGGAAGTGATTGGAAAAATCATCTGTTGAGAGGAAAGATGGGGAAGAGTTTGCTGGAGGAGAGAGGAAAGAGTTGTAAGGGTTTAATAGTTGTCTAGGGTTGTGAGAGAGAAGATATGACATTAATAAAGTTGTCGTGTTTGGCAGAGGTAAGTGCAGACTTAAACGTGAGTACAGATTGTATGTATGAGACGAGGTCATTGGTAGAGCCGGATTTCTACCAGCGGCATTCAGCAATTCTAGAATCTCGCCTCATCTCAATCTCACTGTTTATTCAAATTTGTGTGCCAGGGATGTCTGTTGATTTTGTAGGTTCTGTTGTCCGTGATAGGGGCGACAAAATCAAGTATGTACTTTAATTCCATGGCCAAGGCGAAGGGGGATGTTTATTCCCCCCAGGACCCAGCAGATTACTATTGTAAAATCAGATGTTTTATATTTGGCTAAATATTTCCTCTTATTTAAATGGAGTCAGTGTGGAAAGTACTATTTTTGACCATGACTATCAATATGTCTTGAAGTTTCGATTTTGTGAGAAGTCTGACTCTTATTGAGATGCTAGTTCTCCTTACTAGATCAGTTTGCCAATGTTTTGATGAATGTAACTGTTTTTTTCATAATATGTTTCCCTGCCTAGAACTCTTCATCCAGTTTTCCTGTTATTGATGTGTTGTTGCAGTAGAGTTAAATAGATTGAGCAAGAGAAGGAATGGAAAGAAAATTAATTGCATAAATACAGCCTGGTTTGCAGCTAGAACCAAGAAAAAAAATGGCATTGTAAGAAATGCTGGAAAGTTGATGGTATTTCATCAGGAAAGTCCAAGAAATCTTTATTTAATGTAAATAAGAACAAGAACGAAATTAAACAGCCATTGCCTGGCCTACTAAAACATTCATGTATGTGCCACAAGATGCTTAAGGGGACTCTCGAAGTAAATGTGATACACAGTGTTAGGCCTAGAGCAGCTGTCGTAAAATTTACCTTGTAACTAATGTATTGTGGAGGGTTTGTTGTGATACACCTTGGTTTTCAATACTAATAGAAGAGGCACTTTACTTTCAACAACGTTTGTATGAATTATTGGAAATGAACATAATAAACATGGCTTTTATTAGAAAAAAATAAGAGGTGGGGAGGCAGATCCAGGATGCACATCTGTGTACAGGCGCAGACCCACTACATCTTTTCAACTGTATATGCATCCTCAGGATTTGCATTTAGTAATAAACTATGGCAGAACAGGGAGCTTATAGCTATTAACTCCCTGCCCCGCTGGCTGAGCTGAAGGCAGAGGGGCCTGTATACCTACCTATCATCTACAGGGAGCATGTAAACCTACCGTCTACAGGGGAGCCTGTATAACTACCTAAATACAGGGGGCATATACCTACCTATCTACCTACAGGGGGCATATATACCTACAATCATCTTGGCTATCTCATAAATCAATTTGATTTGTAACTATTTAGCATATGCTTATTTATGCAGATTAATTAATGTAACTGAATTGTTACTGCTTTGCTTCTAAAAATCTGAAGTTCAAGTTTTATTATTTTGATTGCATTTTGTAAATCCCCCTTTGGCTTTCAACACTACCTGAATACTTCTGGGCATGCTCTCGATTAGATTCAAGCATGTCTCGACCGAAATCTGATCTCGGGTCTCTTCTAAACATTTTCTTAACTGGTGCACACTGTTCAACTCAGCAGGGTAGGAATACAGCTTTCTCTTCAACTCCACACACACCTTAAATTGGGTTGAGGTTTGGGGACTGTGGGGGTAAATCCATCAACTCTACTTCATTATGATTGAACCATTTCTTCGCCAATCTTGACGTTTGCTTCTGGTCATTGTCCTGCTGAAACACTATGTTGTTCTTTTCATTTGAGTGTGCAAAGTAACTCATCTTGTAGGATACTCACATATAGCTCAGCATTGAGACCACCATCAATACTGGCCAAGTATCCAATGCCTTTGGCTGTGTAATAACCCCATATCATCAGGCTTTCTCCAGTCGTCTACTTAGAGGGGGCCTCTATACTTACCTACAGCGGGCCTATATACCTACATACTGGGAGTTTTTATACCCCCTAATGGGGGTCTATACACCTACCTACTAATGGGGGGTGATATTACTATCTACTTAATGGGGGGCCTCTATACCTACTGATATGGATATTAATTCTGTCATAAATATCATAGTTCTATAATATGTGGTTAAAAATTTACAGTTTCTACGTTTCTCTCATGATATGTGTTTTCTGCTTGTGTCCTTGTCAACCTGATACCCCTTAAGCCTCATATCAGCCTGTTCCCTGTGTTCTTGTTTCTGCTGTATTATGTCATTGTACCTGCTTGATATCTGCCTGGACTCTGTCACCTGAACTTTGTCTGTCACTGCAAGTAGCAACATCAGGGGTTACGACCTGAGGGTTCCCCCACAGCGAACTCTGTTCCGGCCTTGTAGTAGGCTCCGGTGAAGAGCAGGGCCCCTAAAGACTCTGCTGCCTGCGTGTTCTGCTATACCACCATCTATGCTTGCAGTGGCCCAGAGGATCCACAACTACCCTGTGATCAATGTGTCAGTACCTACTGATCCGTCTGTCTGTGACAATGCCACTGCTTCCATTTTGCTTTTGCTGATTATAAGTGAGAGATAGACATAAGGGAGAAGGATTTCCTCTTCTCTGTGCATCTGAAGTGTATGGGAAACATCATAGGAAATAAGTCTGGGGCTCAGCTCAGGCAAAACTAACAATTGCCCTTAGAGGTGGAAACTAGCAAAAATTCTGACTTAAAGGGGTATTACCACAGAGGCATTTCATGTCTGGTTTGTCCTGCTTCAGTTTTCAGTGTGTTTGTTTGCACTGCATATCATGTGACCTAGCAGGCTTGACAATACTATCCACAATTTGTTGACTCAACAAAGGTCTGTTTATGTAAAGAGCTCTAGGTAGCTAAAATGTAGCCGAGTTGTTAGCATTTCTTCTTTTCAGTGTAAGGGTCCTAGGTAGTGATGAGCGATTGTGTCAACAATCGTTATCGGATCGATAGTCGATATCGGCAATTATCATGCCGATAGTTGATAACAGATTATCGCCGATGACCATTAAAGTCTATGGAAGAGGAATAACAGCTTCATTCTTACACCCAAACAGAGGTGGAGAAGCTGGAATTAGCATCCACAACAGGAAACTGGATACATGCTACATCTTAGGCAAGACAAATAGGCACCAAGAGTAACAGAAAATAACTGACAGACTATTCACTATCCCTGTCTTGTACCACAGCATGACCCTTAAACCTGCATGACCCACAAATACTGCCAGAAGGCAGTATTATTTGAGCCATCATTTTAGTTGAACTGGACATTGACTATCCCTGTCCTGTACCACAGCATGACCCCCAAACCTGCATGACCCATAGATTAAAAAGTGCCGGAAGAAATTAGTCTTTGAACCACCATTTTAGTTGGACTGCACATTGACTCTGCCTGTCCTGGACCGCAGCAAGATCCCAAAACCCGCATGACCCACAGATTAAAAAGTGCTGGAAAAAGTAGTCCTTGAACCACCATTTTAGTTGAACTGGACATTGACTATCCCTGTCCTGGACTGCAGCATGACCCTTAAATCTACATGACCCACAGATTAAAAAGTGCCGGAAAAAGAAGTCTTTGAACCACCATTTTAGTTGAACTGGACATTGACTTTCCCTGTCCTGTACCACAGCATGCAGGTTGCATTAACCACTGAAGAACAGATTGGCGACGCTGTTCGTTACTGAGATTCACAGGGCACCGACCCATCAATGACAGGCCTGACGGTCCTGCAACCGACGATCCGCTGGCTTGCGTGTTGTCGCCAGCACTGGATGGAGCACCTTCTCTCGTACATTTACCTCCATGTCCTACACTCCTCTTTGCTCGCTTACCACCTGCAGTTTGCTCCATGTTGAGAAAGTTAGAAATGTAAAAGGTATGGAAGCGTTTTTGACAGTCTCTTATTGAAAGACGGCAAATCACAGCTATTCTTAAATCCTTCTAATTTCCAACAGCCAACTAGGATTAGAAACAGAATTGTTTCTATCAAATATCTGTGAAATGCGGTCTGATGGAAGAACCATAACACAAAAACAGTGTTCTTCCTTCAGTCCCTGAGATTTACAACTGCCCAGTAGGACTAGCAATTGATAGTTTTCAACAAACTATCGTACAAATGCACGATTAGCTCCAAACTGAGATGAAAAAAGTGAAATAGAAGTATTAAAAAGTTATATGGATTAATATGGCGGCCTTCGCACCACTGACTACAGGTGCAATTTACTAGGAAATATATATAATACAATGGGCGACATGTATGATCGGGATTTGCGCCTGTTTTCTGGCGAAAACTGCGGCTCACCGATTGGAATCCCCTGTCGGACGCAGGGATGCGATGTTAGGAGCAACCTTCGCCACTTTCGACTGCGCCTAACATGAAGGGTCGTGTAATGGGCACGGTGTGGGCGCGGCTCATTAGAAAACTCCGAGGCATGTATGATCGCGGGTCGGCAAAGTGCGGCGCATTGCAGCACTCGACAGCTCCGACAGGCAGACCTAGTTGAAATTGGTCTAAATGAGCTGGAGGAGGAGAAGTGAAGCGAGAACGTAACATGAGAGGAAACATATAGAAGATCGCAAAAGAAATACATCTCGGCTCTCACCTCCGTGAGGCATGGAGTATTGTAAGAAATATTAATTATTATTAACAATATTAATATTCAAGAATATTAATATTGAACAACAACAATATTCCCACCTAGATTCTCAAGGGACGGTCAGCGAAGAAAGAGATATCAATGACAAATGTATAAAAAGAGATTATTTTTTATCCAGAATGAAATGGGGTACAATGGGGTACAAATACACTAAAAATAATATACAAAAAATAGTCACAAAAACAATAAGGATAAAATCAGTAATACGGAAAGAATATCAAACCATAGCATATCAACACCTATATAACCACACCCTGTGAAACAACACAACAACAGAAGATAATAAGCAAAACAATACAATAACTCCAGAAACAAAACAAAAATACTTAAAATGGAGAGTTATGCAAAAATATCTACCGGAATCTGAACTAGTTCCTCCTGGTCTACTACACAAGACCTTCTAATGGACTTCCTTCCTCTCAGGAGCTTGGACCTCAGAAGCCTCAGTCCTCACCAGTTCCCCAGTAGAGATGGGCGAATTTCTCAAAAATTCGATTCGGTGACTTCGCCGAATTTTCCGACAAAATACGTTTAGGTCCGAATTGCTTTGGCACGAATCGCGCTAAAAAACAACTATTTCCAGGCTGCACAGAGCCTACAGGGTGCTGTAGAACGTTGTGCCATGCTTAAATATGCAGAGGGAGCTTGGTTTGGTCTTCATACAATGTTGTGTTTTAGTATGACACACACATGACTGCCGCTGCTCTTAGAATCGCTTCACTATAAAATTCCCTGGGCACTTAAGCGGGCAAAACTGACCAAAAAACTCAAGCGGGAATGTAGCCTGATAAAGTCATGCCAGAGAAAGCTGGAAAATAACAAGCTGAGAGCTCAGGTGGCAACATTAGTGACAGAGTGTGGAGTTGACGGCGGCAGCCACAGCAGCATGAGGTCAGAGAGTGGCACAATGACATTCTTGAGGTAGCAAAAACAGGAGTAGGCCACAGAGTGGCACAATGACACAGTGTGTAGGTCACACCAGCTGCAGCATGAGGTCAGGCAGTGGCACAATGACATTCTGGAGGTGGCAAAAACTGGAGTAGGCCACAGAGTGGCACAAGGGAATTGGGGGGTCACGGCAGCAGCAGCATGAGGTCAGACAGGGGCACAATGACATTCTGGAGGGTGGCAAAAACTGAGTAGCCACAGATGGCACAATGACTCAGTGTGGAGGTCCAGGGGCAGCAGCAGCATGAGGTAGACAGTTGCACAAT
Organism: Phyllomedusa bahiana; assembly: GCA_025379985.1. Classification (NCBI taxonomy): domain Eukaryota; kingdom Metazoa; phylum Chordata; class Amphibia; order Anura; family Hylidae; genus Phyllomedusa; species Phyllomedusa bahiana. The sequence goes on from JAODAL010025313.1 coordinate 36,563, forward strand.
GACTTTTGGGGAGGTGGCAAAACAGGAGTAGGCCCAAGATTTGGCACAATGACACAGTGTGGGGGTCACGGCAGCAGCGAATGGGGTTTAGACAGGGGCACAATGACATTATGGATGTGGAAAAACCCTTTGATGGGCCCACAGAGTGGCACAATGACAGAGAGTGGAGGGGACGGCGGCCAAAGGAGCAACAGCATGAGGTCAGAGAGTGGCACAATGACACAGTGTGGATGTCACGGGACCAGCAACAGCAGCAGCAGGGATGAGGTTCATAAAGTGGCACATGACAGAGTGTGGAGGTGGGTGGCAATACCAGTCCCTGGTAAAGATGGTTGGTGGCAGATGGAGAAACTGGCAGAAAATGTGTGGCATCAGGCGGGTGCGGCACCGATAGTGGCTGAGGCAGGTAGTTTGAACCCAGACTCATTTCTCACAGTTTGGGTGAGGCGTCATGGCTGATGTAGTCTGAGCCGAAGGCATTGGTGTGGGGGAGATCCAGGCCGATGCACGCCTGATTCATCTTGACAAAGGTCAGCGTTCCACATTTCCCGTGGACAAGGGGTTCTCCTTTGGGTAAAAGATGGCCCCCGCCGACTGAACACCCGCTCTGATGCCACACTACTGGCTGGGAGGACAGCTTCTCCACTGAAAACTCGGCAAGTTGCAGCTACACATCCAGTTTGGCTGCCCAGTAGTCCAGCGGATGTTTTAACTGGATGGCAGAGTGCTGTCCAAGTAGGCCACCACCTATTGGTTCAGGGACTGCTCCAGGTCCTGCTGCTGCTGCTGCTGGCGACTACCCTCCTCACAAGGCGGGTGAAGGATTGGGGTTTTATCGTAAACCCGATTGGGTTGTGGATGATGGAAAGTCCTACCCAAACCCCATTTCCCCCCAGCAGCCACGGCAGTATACGGGGAGTTTAAAAACCCCCCGGTCGACCTTCGGGGGGGCGATCCCGCCAAGGGCAGGGGCCCCAACTGACTACGGAGGATTTCCTAAGTATTTGGGTTTGCCCCTCCCTCTAAATAGCTGGGAAAAAGGCTCCCATTTTACCGGTAGCGAGGGCCCCAATAGGTGGGAGGCCAGAAGTCACCCCTTTCCCGGGGATGTGACTATTCGGCTGTCCTAGCGGGAAAAATCACATGCGCGGGCCATCAGAAAAGGGGTGGTGGGTCCCTGCCTTCATCTCCACTATATACTGCCACGGTGCTTGCGGGGTCATCCCCCTGCTTCCCCCTTCCATCTCCCTCCCCCAGTGCTCCGCTCCTCCCCCTTTGTCACCGGGGTAGAAAAATCACTATTTCACCAGACAAACTTCTGCTCCAATGTCCTCCCCCCCTCCTCCTCCTTCGCCCCCCCCGGGGACTCATGTGGCCGCGAGTTTTGTTCCCCACGTTCCAGTCCCTCCCCACACAGATTTTTCAGCATCTTTTCCAGGAATGAAGCATGGAATGACCTTATTTCCCGTGCCCCGGCGCCTGACAAAAAACTCCTCTTTGAAGGCCTCAACAAAGTAGGGTCCGCATGATCCCTGGTGACATCAAAGTTACACAGGGAGTACTCCTGTCCGTGGACTCAAAAAATCGTTAATGGCCTTTTCTGTTCATCAGTCGGTCCAACATGTGCAGGCGGGAAATTTCAACAGGGGAAAAAATGCACATAAGTGTGTTGGGGGAGGCCGTTCTGCCGCTGAACTCGGGGAGGGTTTTTTCCCTGGCTTTGTAGGAATGGATGAAGTGCATGCACAGTTTCCGGCCATTTCAAAATCTCTGAAATCGGGGGAAAGATTTCAGGAACTTTTTCAAAACCCAAATTTTAACACTGCGCCGCAGGGCGCATGGACCATCCCCCCCTCGGTGCAGGGGACCCTGTTTTTCCCATTTTCCATCACCATGGTTCCGATTTCTTGGCGCGGAGAAAGCCACACATGATTTTTGCTGCATGACGCGGAGCGTCCTCCCTTGTGGATTTGTTGAGGCAAGCCGGGTGTAGAACTGCGTGACACCCTGTGCCCCAACATTGGTTGGGGGAGCATATTGTGGAGGTAAGGTGTGGTGTGGAGGAGGGGAGGCGGACTTTGCCACAGGAGCCGCAGTTTGAAACGTGGAGGAAAGGGGCGTTCCTGCCCAAGTTGTTGGTGTCCCTGGGCAGGAACCTTTCACCCAAGGGGCCGTAAAGGGAAATGAACTGGCCCGACCTAGTTAACTCCAACGCCGGCTGCCCGTCCCTTGGGAACAAACCGATAATCTACGGCTGGCCCACTTTCTGTTAAAAATTTTTTTTTAAGTGCGTACTCCCTTTTTTGGGAAAAGAAATTAGGGTTGGAACTTCATTCGGCTTGGCAAACCCTTAGTTTCTGATGGTGCAGAGCCCCCCATTTGGAAAGGGGGGGGACTGCAGTCCAAACAATTTGGGACAGGAGCCGGGTAGTGGCACCTTGGGGTTGGCCATACTGTTGTCTCTTTGCAATCGCCTCATGAACGACTGCGGCCCCATGGTGCGGGAGCAGGAGCATCTGGCCCGGGAATGAGGAAAAGAGAAACAGCCCCGTTCTGCGAGGTGGTGGAGCCTTGACTGACTGCAATGGCATGCATCCACTGGGGCTGCTGCTGCTGCGGCGGCGGGGGATGGCCCCCAAAATCAGCCAGGTTCTCCCAGGCCACCGGGGTGGTGACGCGCTGTGTTGACGCGGGCCTGGTGACAATTAGTCCCTGGGCCCCGCTTCACTTTCTGCCCCCGATTCTACAATACCCTTTTTCGCTCCTCCAGTTCTTTGCAAAAAAGCCACCCGCCCATAGCTGTTTTACCGCCAACGCCCACATGTGATACGCCCCCGCTGCCTCGTGAGACCCGTACCGCTACTTTCTTTGGAACTGCGAAGGGGTTTTCTCCCCCCTGGCCACTTTGGGTCCCGACCTCACCTGGATAATCTGCTGACTCACGGGCCCCAAAACCCCTTCTGGTGCGCCCTCCCGGCGCGCAACTGAGTCCTCTTCTCCTGGATGATGAACCCTTGCTTCACCCGACTCCCAAGTGCGGTCGGTACATCTCATTATTTGTGTTTCATCGCCACTGCTATCCTCTCACGGTTTTGGGATGCAAGGCTGACCCCCCACAAAAATGCCCCCATACCACCCTCCACTCTATTTTGCCGCCTTTGCAAGAAGCGGGATATTGACCACATTTTTTCGCTGCCAAGTAGCTGGACTGCCCTCCCCAAATTTTTTATCCTGAATTAGTGGGGCTAGCCAGACCAATGTAATCTCTGCTGAGGGAACCCGGATGGGACAGGGGGGGTTGAGGGGGGTGAGGGCCGCTGACCCCCTCCGGGCCTGCCAATTTGGGTTGGTCTGACCCCTTTCCCCCCGACTTTGGCTGGATTGTCGATGTCTTTGGGAAAGTGGATGCCTAGTAACCAAAACAAGAATCCTTGGTTTTGTCAGCAAAGGCCGCTAGATGACCGGCAGTTGTGGCCTCACTGATGACCCCTGCTGCGAGTCCCCTTGCTGTGCTGGACCCGGGCCTGCTCCAGGGAAAATTGTGACACTGCCATCGAGGTGAAGCCTGCCCCCCTCTGTTGACATAGTTTTTCTAAAATGTACGACACTGTTTTTTGAAGATATCTGTATATATTAATACACACCTGTATTTGACTCCAAAATCCCCCTAAGAACTTGGGAAACCTTGGGGTTAAAGGGGGTTTTTTTACATGGCTTATTTCCGCGTGATTGGGCTTACGCGTTCCGGATTTGCCTTCATACGGGGCCAAACCGCCCGTAATTACGGGAATCCACCGTTCTCATGAGAACAGTTAGTCCGTCGCTCCGTCCATCGGCGAATCCGCCGGGGGGATGAAAAATGACCGCAATTATTCAGGCGCAATAACCCGTGGATAAGGAAATATGGGGGCGGCGGGCCCCCGCCCCCCCCGCCCCCGCCCCTTTTTAAGCGGAATTCGAGCACAATCGCTCGCAATTCGGCTTGAAAAAGCCGTGTGCAAGGGGAAATTGTGTCCCCAAATGGCAGGAAAAATTGACTTTTTTTCCTTTAAAAACTTTTTTTTTTTTTGAATATAAAAGCACAAACACGTTTAATTAAACTTCGGATATGTATTATGCTACAGAATTTCTTCTGTGGCAGTGAAAAACAAAGTTTCTTTTACTGAGTACAACTGCAGAAAAATACTTAGTCAACCCTTGGATGTAAATTGCGCAAAAGAATTGAGCAGCCAAAAACTACTAGCTTTGTAGCGTGTTAAAATGGCGTGTATTTTACGGTACACAGCAAGAGAAAAACTTGTAATTAACCTTCGGTTGTGAATTATGCTACAGGCAAAATGTCTTTTTGCCGGTGAAAAAGACGGTTTCTTTTAGTCACCACCGCAGCAGAACAACGCTTAATTAAACCCTGGATTTAAATTGCGCAAAAGAATTGAACAGCCAAAAATGAAGTGGTATTTGTATTGTAAAAACGCTGTTTCTTTAAATGAATACAACAGGAACAGGCTTAGTTCACCCTTGGATATTCAATGTGCTGAGAGCAGATAGCATTAAAATGTATATGTAGCGGCACTGGATGCACACTGGACTACAGATCCAATATACCACAAAATAAGAAATAGAACTTTAAGAGAAGCAGTCTCTGAGACAAGCTGTGACACCCCCCAAAAATCGCTCTATAAAAATGAGCTCTTTACTAAGAGATATCGTTAGCAGCCGTGGCAACACCTTCCCTAATCAGTACAGTCAGAGCGGTATGAGCTCCCAGCGTCGCGCCCAGACTTATATAGTGCGGTGACGTCACAGAATCCCGCCGGTCTCTGATTGGCTTCATCTCTGCACATGTCATGTAGGCTATGCCCTTCTTCCTCCCAGAGTTCTTTGCCCCATGTAGCGCCATGTGCTCGCAGCCATTTTATCAATCAAAAGCACACTTCGTTCACGCGAAGTACCCCAAAGTTCAACTTCGTTCCGAACCGAAGTTTTCCTGAAATTCTAAACGAATTCCACTTCGTTAGAATCGATTCGTCCATCTCTACTCCCCAGAAGCCTCCCTGTCCTCCCCTGTGTTCTTTCCAGGTCTGGCTATATATACCATTTTTAGAGTCAAAGGTTTGCATAGACACAAACTAATATCTGTCTTGAGATCTGCTGAATCATGTTTGTCTCCCCCCAAAAGTATAAATAAAAACACTCCGGAGACAGACATGCTGACTCTTCTGTATCCGTAGACAATTTTGTAAATATAACTTGTTTGACAAACTGCCAGTCTATAACTAAATTTGATCAGGCTGATCTCTATCTGTCTACACACAAAGAAGTCAACTATCAAAAGTCTGCAGGTCTATATAGGCTTCTAATAGATCCTTTTTTATATGTAGAGAGAAACAAGGCATTTATCTTTATACATAGTAATTAGGCACACAGTATTTTCAATTCAAACAATTGTCCTTTGAGCTAGACTCAATCTAACTAGACAATACCTATTTAGAAATGCAGATACTCAGTTTATAAAAATATGTGTGTATGCTTGAAGTCTGTTCAAACCCAGCAGCCATTTTGGATAACTTTCTACTAACAATTACATTTACAGTATCAGTTTAATATACACATATTTCTTCATAAATCACCATGGTCTTTAACGTAATACCTTGTATTCTTATTCACTAGTGTGAACTTGTCCTTCTTTCCCTGTAGGTAATTGATTCCTGGCCAACGCCCGTGGACAGGAATCCTCCAGCACTCTTTCAGTTAACCAGTGTTCCTCCTTGATTGACAGCCTTGTTTCCCTATCTAGTTTTTTGTTTCTTCCACCAATCACCTCTGCTCTGTTTACTCCCCATCCCTATTTATAGCCACCACTTCCTTCCCTCATTGCCTGCTATAGGTTTTTGCTCTCTGTAATACGCCCGTGTTTTGCCTGCTGCTCTTTATTGTTACCCGGCCTTTGGCTTTGCTTCTGACTATTCTTCTGCCTCCTGTATCCGTACTGCGTCTCCCGGCTGTTACCTGACCTTTGGCTTGAACTCTGTTTATCCCTTGTCTCACGTTTTTGTACTTCGCTGCCATTCCAGTTACCGACTTTGGACCTCCTGACTACGTGTATTTGTTCAGTGTTTGTCTGTCCTTGTCTGTATTGCACCTTAATTAGTGCAGCCATCAGTCTTCTGGTTGGGGCCGGCCTATTAAGCAGTCGGGATCCCCAAAAGGCAGGGACAGGGGCTGGGACCAGTGTCAGGGCCTCACTTGTCTGTGTCTTAGTGTGTGTCCCTGATCGGTCCCTTACAGTTTTACACTTAATAAAAATGATTTATTTACTAATACTCCATGCCTCACGGCGCTGAGATTTCAGTGCCCCGATCTGTCCATAGACTACAATGGGAGAAAGTAGCTCGCGCTCTGATTGGCCGGGATAGCCAAGGCCCCACTAGCTCAACCAATCAGTTATTTTCTGCCTTTTTATTGTATTTTGAACTGTCCCGACTTTGAATTTGATTGGTCCATACTTCTCCATAGGTTAGAATGGGTCCCTGTCGCTCCTATTCTGATTGGCCAGGATTACCAAGCCCCCGCTAGCTCAACCAATCTGTCCCGCCTTTTAATTTGATTGGTCAATACTTCTCCATAGGTTTCAATGGGTCACTGTCTCTCATATTCTGATTGGCTGGTTTCTGCCGACCAATGAGAAGAGCTTACAGAATTTTAATTACTGTATTTCCCGGCAATTTCCAATATGCAAATTCCTGATGTTGCAACATTCTTGATTTTTGGAAAGTGATTTTATTTATGTATTTTTTAGAAGGTTTGAGCTCTTTTTCTGATAATGTTTTACACGTAATAAAAACGCTTTTTTGATTCATACTCCATGCCGCACGGACATGTTTAATGATTTTTTGCTCATTTCCAGCCTGTCTCGATTCGGAATACATGTTAGGCGCAGTCCCTTCTGTGCCTAAGACCCCTCACTGCGCCTCACACCCGGGCGAGGCGCGGTGAACTTTTCACCGCATGTATGATCGCACTACCTCGGGCGGCGAATCTTAGGCGCAGTTCCGCACTGCGCCTAAGTCTCGCACTGCGCCTCACACACTGGCGAGGCGCGATGGACCTTACACCGTATGTATGAGCACACCTCCAGCGCAGACATACATGAGGTGCAGCTTTCACGTTCGAGCGCTCTAAAACTTTAGCTCCGACGTGGCGAGCTTCATACAATATGCGTACAACTGAGTTCTTTGCGCCAAACAGACGCACGGACTGCAATAAGAGTATTTAAATGTTATATGGCTTACTATGGCGGCCTTCGCACCACTGACGACAGGCGTAATTTACTATCAAATATGCTTAACACAATATGCGTACAACTAAGCTCTTTGCGCCAAACAGACGCATGGACTTCAATAAAACTATTTAAAAGTTATAGGGATAGGTTATGCCGGTTTTTGGGAACAGTGACACGCAGTGATTGCAATAGAACTGAAAACACAAGGACAATTTCAACTCCTATCAGAGGTCTGCTGGCCAAAAAAGTGGTAAAAAACAATTATTTTTCAATTGAAGATCACAGAACACACTGAGCTGCAAAATATCTTCCTTTCAAATGCTTCTCCTGCTGCCGCCCCCCCACCCCCACAGCTGCACACACCAGTAGATATCCTTAAAACTTTCTCTAACTAAATAAGAAGTGAAATTCTCTAATCTAACTCTATTCTAAGCTGCAGGTAGATGGATGGTTTCTTGTATTAGAAGAGATTATCTATCAGAGCTGTTAGAACAGCTATTGGTTTAAACGCAGAGAAACAGAGTATGAGCTCAAACAGGAAATGCAGTTGCATAGATAAAACGAGGTCACATGATTTTTACAGCCAATGAGACCCATACACTGCAAAGTGGTGATGTTGTACATCCTTTGCAATAAATAGATGGTGAAAAAGTACGTTTATCAACTCTTTCCTTTATATCAAAAACATTTTTCATACATTATGTATAGCCTATTTTGGCTTACCATACATTTTATCAAAAGATTGGAGAAACACGCTCATCCTCTTGTGCAAATGTCCTATGTTAGTCCATTTTATACGAAAAATAGAGGAGACACGCCATTCGGTGCTGCCGCACCTGCTGCAACGTTTCAAAGGTACTCCTTTTTCTTCAGGCATGCATGGTAAGATAACTTGCACATTTAAATAGCATTTTGCATTTAACTCATTACTAACCTGTATTACTATTATACTTATATTTATTAGCTAAACTACTTAATATGTGCACTACCTTACTATCTCATGGAAAGCTGATTAGACTATATATAATTAAAAACATTATAAAAATGGTTTCAAGTTAAGCATTTCATTTAATACTTTAGGAGTACACGTCTCGTTGTACATCCTCCTCACCTCCCTCTATCCTCGGAGCTGATTGGCTGGCCGCCAAAATGACAGGAAACGCTGAAAATGGCGCGATAGTAATCGAACATCACCTAAACTATCACGTGATCGGAAATTTCCAATAAGCCTAAAAAGCGTGCTGATTTCAACTTTTGGCGATAATATCGCTCATCCCTAGACCTAGGTTCAAATCCCTACAGGAACCAAATGGGATTTTTTTCTCAATGCTCATGCTTGATTGAGGTTTCCTTTTATCTGCACTTTTGATTAATTATTAAGGAGTACTGAGCACAGGAAAAGAATGACAGCACCAGGGGCGTTGCTAGGCTGGTTTATTAGGGGCACAAGCCCCGAATGAAACAGCCTGTGCCCCGAACCTCTTACTTACCAGCTGTCCTGGAAGGTCCGAGAGCCTCCCGCAAATAGGGGACGCTTCCTGGACCCAGCGACAGCTGGTAAATCTCCTGCAGCAGAACGGCTGCCCGGGGCTCTTTAAACAGGAGCAGTGCAGGGGCAGCGTCATCAGACACTGCCTGAAGTCACTGAAAGCAGGGGCCGCCTGGAAGTTACACTGTGAAGCCCGGGCTCACAGTGTGATTGATGGGTGAGGGGTCGGGGAGCAGGCAGCAAAACTATGTGTCCCGTGCAGGCTTCCTCCTCCCCCCTCCCTTCTGTACAATGCTAGAGCCCTGGAGAGGAGAGGCTGGAGGGAGGGGGTGAGCCACAAGAAGCCCTCACATCACTGCTGGCCAGCAGCTATGTCACCATGTGCAGTGGACAGCATGAAGCAATGGTTTAGGTGAGAGAGGATGTAAGAGTCCTGCAGTCTGCTGGACATCAGAGGATTGTACCTGCTTTCTCCCATAGTTTTTCTGCCTCTTGCTCTGGTGTCCCCTCTGTTCTCTCCATAGAGAAATTCCCCAATATACAGTGCAGGGTCATCCTGCAGGGCAGGGTGACCCCTCCACCATTTGCAAAGAGAAAGGCAGGTTTTTATTCTTTTAGTTTTGGGTCACACTGTGCTGTGGCCCATTTTGGGACATGTGAAAATATGGGAAAAACACATCCCAACAGATCCCACAACGTGTCCATAGGGGACAACAGCACAAACATGGTCACTTTTGGACTATGTGTGTTCTGTTTTGTAAATGCTTTCTGTGCTGGACAGAACAGTGCGGTCAGTAGCGCTATTTTGTCCAGGTCAGAAAGCTTTTCTTACTTTGCCTTGTGAGAGCCTTTTTCTGGAACGAGATGTATTTTTGATGGTACCACTGAATGCACCATATGTATATAAAATAAAAATTCTTTGTGAGTTGGAATTAGGAAAAAACAAAACTGTGCAATTTTTAGGCCTCGTTCACACGGCTTATTTGGGCGCTGATTGGAGCCGTACTGCGCGCCGTATTTGCGCTGCAGTACGGCTCCAATCCGTCGCAGTAATTACGGTAATGCACAGTTCTCTATGAGAACTGAGGATTCCGTCGCTCCTCCGTGCTTGGCAAATCCGCCGCTGGGGAAGAAAGTGACATGCACATTATCCTGGCGTGTACACGCCGTAAATAATGCATTATCTATGGGGCCGGCGAGCAGCTTCCCCGCCGCACGCCCGCCCTCGCCCCTTATTCCAGCCGTAACTGTGGGCGAAATCTGTCCCGCAATTACAGCTTGAATAAGCCGTGTGAACCGGGCCTTAGGAGTTTTAATTGTTCTGGAGTTCATTGTGTGATATCAATGAAATTATCTATATTCTGCAGATCACAACAATGTTTGTGATAAAATATATGTCTACTTTAGACCTGATAAACCTCTGTGTCAGAGGCTCTGATTGGAACCTTCGGCACAGAGGCGAAAAACTAAAGGCAGGGGGATCTGTTCACTGAAGACACCCACAGCGCCAATGGATCCTATTCATTACAGTGGGTCTGTCGGGTTTCTGCTGTGGTGTCTGTAGTTGAGAAGGAAGAAAAAGTTGCTGTGGATTTTTTCTGTCTCAACAACAAACACTATAGCAGAGCTGTGATGGATCCACAGCAAAAAACCTCTGACGCAGATGTGATCCAGGCCGTACAGGGGGGTGTCAGAACTACTTGTAGTTTGTCAGTCATTTAAAAATAAAATATTTACCTTGTGAACCCACTAATTCAAGTGACACAGCAGGTCCTCGTGCAGCCAATAACAGGCCATGGTAGTGACTTGTAATTGGCTGCACATTGTCTGCAAATTCACAGTGAGCTAATGTGAATGTGAATTTTCCCCTTCTATTTTATGATAAGTATACGTTCTTTTAGATTCTTTTTTCAACAGTTATTGAAATACGCAGACAATTAGTGACAGGGATATACGTTTCTCTGTAAAAATCCATGCCACAGCTCACAATGGGGCATGAAAAATGTCGTGTGAACCCAGCCCTACAGAGCAAAACATAACACAGGGGGCCCGGGCCCCAGATATTTGGGACCCTAGCAACGCCCCTGGACAGCACATTGAACACTTGCTTAGCAATGAGTGTGTGATTATTAGGTAGGGAAAAGACTGACATTAGCTGACTGAGAGAAGAGGTGGTGTCTGAGCAAGTGCGGAGCTTTTGTCTTAGGTCGTATCCCCTAGAGATGAGCTGTACACTATGAATCACTAGGGAAGAAGCTTACACAAAAATGGTTCAGAATGTTTAATAATAGTTAATGGAGAAAATGTGTATCATTTAATTTACAAGCTTCCCACATTCATTTGACTTCACAGTAAAACCTCTTTAAGTCATATAATAGCCAGTAGTAGTACTATTCATAGTGAAAACACACTTTAGTCACCTGAAGTTATGATTTTAATTATTTATTTAGCTATTAGGGGTCTGTTCCTAAGTCTAAATTAACTTTGGGGTTTAGTCATAGGGTCTATATTTGTGTAGGAGTTTTGGTTTAAGGTCTGGTTTTGTTAAAAATTGTGATCAGGGATGCAATTTATGCCTTAATTGTAGGTGTGTCATATATTTCTTGAAGTGTTGCAACTGAGCTTAGTTGTGTATGGTGATTTTAACAAAGTGAAATTGTAGATCTGGAGCCAGCAATTTCCTTCTCAGACTGCAGGTGGCACCAAAAAATGGGAAGCAGGTGCAGTATGAGAGAAAACCCGGTATAATCAGGAGGAGGAGCTAGTCTGTGGAAGACAGATGGTTATTAGAATTCATTACTTCTTCCAGTAAGAGACACAGAAAAACAGATTAAAATCAGGCACCCAAGGTAAATACCAGGAGAAACCTACATGGGAGAGGAAACAGAATTTGGTTGAAACAAGGAGATTGCATGTGGACTGAGAGGGAGACTCCCATCCCACAGGCTTGCTGCTGAAGATAGTGTCAGAAGTGTCTCCATGTCCCAAGAAAGATCAAGAAACCCAAAACACTTTGGGCCAAGCCCTGAGTACACTGCTATATTGTTTTAAAGTTTACCTTTAATATTTGATAAATCTTTAAAAAGATTCCAGTTGCTTCTGTGATACACAATATTACTAAAATCCATCATGAGGCAGATTAAAAGAGAGTTAAGATAGGGTGGGGCCAAAAGGGAATCTCAATGGGTAAGACAATAAAGAATGCCTATGCTTTTGCTTATTTTGCTTATGTATGAAACACAGTAAGACATTTCAAAACTGACCATTAGATTTGGATGCTTAAATATTGGGCCTAATGGCGTATGGGATTGGATAAGTCCTCAATCAGAACCTATTCCTATAGTCACCACTAGTGGATTGCTGAATAATAAAGAAATAGGTCTTGCAATGTAGCTCAAATGAGATGTTTAGATCCTTTTAAACTTTGTAAGGAGACTTTACCCGATTAAAGATCGTGTTATCTTTCTCATTTTGTACATCATCCTATTAACACTGCCACACATCCTACTGTACTCTATCTATGGCAGGGTCTGAAAAGAAAACATAGAATTCAGACCTAGAAGCCTTCATTCGGCTCCCTACTACCATGTAAAGCCATCAGCTCCTAAGGAACATGTTATAGGGGGTGCCATTGAGGTATGAAAGGGAGCTACCTCCCTTTGAAACCACTTGGATGTAATGATCAATATTTACTATTTCATCTAGGGGCTTAAACAGGTCGGCTCTGAGGTATGTCCACTCTTTGCCATTGAAACAAGCTGCTGGCCCTATTTTATCCAGCACAGGACATGGATACCAACTCATTTTTGCCCAGAGGAAAACAGACGTATTGTGGTCCTTAAGGGTTTAAAGGGGTTTTATCGTTACAAAGATCATGTTTCAGATTATGGGGGCAGTAAAAATAAGCACTTTTGTAATTGAGTTGCATTACCTCTGTCACTTGGTTTAGCAGATATGAGCTTCTCTGTAAATCTGTGTTCTATTTCTGCTGTTGCTGGCCGGAACGCCCCCTGGACGTTTCCTGCGCCCTAGACACACCCCCTGCACTGTGATTGGCTGGCTGAAATTTCATTCAGCCTGTTGAGATACGCCCCTAGACAGGAAACGCCCCGGCCACGCCCCCTGCGATGTGATTGGCTGCCTACACACTCTGTGTTTACTCCCCTCTGAGCTGTTAAAATTGATAGTGAAACCAAGGGCTGCTGGCTCTATGTACATTTCCCAGCTCTAGGGTGAATGACTTACTGCCTGTTTAAAGGGCTTTTGCCAAGAGGTCGATTCACCTCCTCACAGGTCCAGTCCTTAAGTTGCTACTTTGAAAAGAGGGCGTTCTGTTCCTCAGATCTAATGCAAGTCCCGCCTCCTTATGATGTCATCATCTGTAGTGTATGACATAAGTATTCAACACTGTGTCTGCATAAGCTGCTTGTATAGTGCAGTGCTTTGCTGATCCCCTCAGCAAGAGAGAGGTTAGGAGTTCAAGCCCCATCAGTAGTTTTTATTTATTTTTATATTAGAAATTGTTCACATATGTAAAGATATGATAATATATGTGTAGACATTGTATGGTGGCAACAGCAGGAAGGGTGTACAATGGAGTGTACATCCCGGCCAGTGTCCTGGCATGCAACCTTTAAATTGTCCAAACACATGCCCCTAAGGTAAGGAGACTTGGGGGAATGAAAGGCCAAACTTCAATAGGTGCGACAGTTTAGACTGTCGACATATGTTTAACATGCGTAAAAATGTTAAAAAGGCTTCAGCCATTTCCTGGGTCGCCTTTCATTGGAGTGAGAAATAGACCGGGGTGGGTGCTCAGTTCCCATGACCCACCCCCGGGGTTTACCTGGAGTATAAAAGTCAGCAGTAAGCTGACTATGGTGGTTACAACCCCTGGCTACCTTCAAGCCTTGGGTGGAGTCCGGGGAAAACCAGCAGGTGAACTTGCAGACTGACAGTAAGCTGACCTCTGTAGTAAGAGCCCAGACGGCGGGCTTTTGTTTTTGTTTGGTTTTTCACCCTTGCACGTTGTACTTTCTGTTTGCTGCTAAATAAAATACAGAACCCCTGTATTTTCACCTGGAAACGCTCTGTCCTCTCCCTGAACACGTGAAGTCAGATCCCAAGCCGCTAAAGCTCACACATGGTGGAGGACGCATTGGGCAAAATAGAGGAAGTACTCTTCTGAGACAGAGGTAAAAACGTAGTCCCTGGGTGCAAGCAGCTACCGCAGGGTCAGCAGGGGCGGCTAAAATGGTTTAGTTGGTGAAGCAGCTAATTCAAGCCAACGCTAACCTCCAGTGATGGCGGCCAGCCAGCAAAAAAGCGCACGAAGAGATCATCCGGGCGCAAGCTGAGACGAATCGCCTGCTAATTGAGACCCACCAGGCCACGGTGAAGGAACAACATCAGGTAAACCACACGCTGCAGCAAAAAGCTACAGACCCTGGCTGCAAGGCCAGAAGTACCAAAAAAGTGCTCGGGTCCCACACCCCGCCAGTTGGTGCAAGGTTCCCTGCGCAAATGTCCGCGGATTGACGAATCAAGGTTTACCGGGGGGACCTTTGAGCGATAGCAGAAAAGAGAGCAGCTGCCGGCGACCAGTGGGCGGATGTCCTGGCTCCCTTCCTAACGGCGAACCGCAGAAGGCCTACTTCGACCTGCGTGCCAAGACGCCAAGGACTAAACCCAACTGCGGGGGGAGATCCTGGCCCGACTGGGGTCACCCGGCCGTACGGGCCCAAAGTATAAAGCCTTGGATTTTATCCGGCCCCAAGCCCGCCAGGTCACAAATGACGCCCTGTTCCACATACCAACAAGTTGCTACACCCGGAGACCCAAAACACCTGCCCAGGTGGTCGAGCGAGTGGTCTGTGACCGTTTTTGTGGGGCCCTTTCCGTCAAGCTCCAGAGGTGCGTGGGTACCCCGGGACCCCAAAAGCGTGGACGAATTGGTCGCGGTTGTGGAAGGGTTTACAGCGCTACAGAGGAGTTCCTGCAGGTCCTACATACCCGGGGAATCCGCAGACCTCCAACCGCGGTAAGAACTGCTCCTGTCCCGAAAGGGGGTTCCGGGTAATTGGAAGGGGGGAAGGCCACCTACCCAAAAGGGACCCTTGTTTCTAAGGCCCGGGACCCCTTATCTGCTGGCGAAGCCAAGGACTGGGACAATGTGGCGCACGTTGCCCGGGCAGGGAGGAACCCTGGAATGTGAGATGGGAGGCTTACCATCCTGGTTTGCCCGGCCGTCAAATTCCACTCGGGTCGCTGCAGGAAAGGACCGCGAAGTGCCCTGTTCCCATTAAGGACATTTGGTACAGGCCCTCCTGGACTCGGGAGAGCTTAGTGACCCTTGTGCAAGCCCGACTGGTGGTCCAGAGCAACTACTCTCACGCCGGACGAGGGGTATTTTTTTAATCCATGGGGACACCAGGGACTACCCCACGGGCCATACTGGCAATAGAGACTGCCTGTGGGGTCACCCAACATGAGGTGGCCATGGTGCCCAAATTTTTACCTAAACGGGCGCAGTATTGGCTGTGATTTTTCCGCTGTTTTGGGACCTGTGGGAAATAAAACCATAAAATGTATAATGATGTACCTGCTGTAAATGACTTTGTGCCAAACAAGTGGTAATGTTTAAACCTGTGCCTTTTACCTTGTCGGTTCTGGCTGGAGCCCCCAGAGGAGACCCCTCTGAGTTAGAACTCTCCTCCTTGCCAGTCTCGAGAGGGAATTTTGGCACAGAACAAGTGAGGGACCCTAACCTGGGTAACCTTGGAAAAGCGTAAAGGTCATTGAGGGGAGACCGCAGGAACCAGGGAGGATTTGGGTTACCCGCACTTCCCGTAGGGGACAATTTATTATACGGGTGAGAAATGACGCCAACAGAGGTGGTGGAACAGTTGGTTACCCCGAACACATGTCCGTATGATTTTAGACCTGGCACATTCCCATGTGTTGGGGAACCTTGGGGGCGGAGAAAATAGGGAGCGGGTGGAGCGTAACTTCTACTGGCCCGGGCATCTACAAGGCAGTGGATGAATTCTGTCAGTCCTGCCCGGAGTGTCAGGTCCATCCCCTAGACCCCATTCCGGAGTCCATTGGTTCCTCCTCCCAATTATAGAGGTACCATTTGAGCGGATTGGCATGGATCGGGTGGGGTTCCCCCTCCCAAAAATCAGCTAGAGGGCCACCAGCAAAACTTGGTTGTACTGGATTATGCCCACCCGCTACCCTGAAGCTATAGCCCCAAAAATACCTCCTCTAAAGGGATGGGCTAGGAGCTGTTCGCTATTCCACCCGGTACAGGGGGATCCCCAAGGAGATCCTGACCGATCAGGTCCCCCGTTTATGCCCAAAGGTAACCAGAGAGCTATGCCCCCCTGCTAAAAATTGCCCACCTGCGCACCTCCGTGTACCATCCCCAGACCGATGGTCTGGTCAGAGCGCTTTAATAAAACCTTAAAGGGCATGTTAAAAAAAGGTGGTGACAAGGATGGTGGGGATTGGGACCACCTGTTGCCCTATCTTATGTTCGCCATCCGGGAAGTCCCACAGGCATCCACGGGGTTCTCTCCATTCGAGCTGCATTTTGGAGACATCCCAGAGGGCTCCTGGACATAGCCAAGAAACAAAGGGAGCAAGAGGAAACCCCTTACAGAAGTGTCATAGAGCATATAGCCGACATGCATGACAGGATCGCGGCAGTTAACCCCTTGTAAGGGAGAACATGCTACAGGCCCAGGAAGCCCAGGCCCGAGTTTACAACAGGACCGCAAGAGTCAGTCTTTTCAGCCCGGGGACAGGGTGCTCATACTTGTACCAACTGTAGAGGAGCAAGTTCCTAGCTAAATGGCAAGGGCCCCTATGAGATCTGTGAACGGGGGAGTGAGGTGAATTTCAAGGTTTTCCAGCCCGGAAAAGAAAACCCTACCAAAATTACCATATTAACCTCAAACAAACCCCGGAAGGACCGAGAAGCCGGTGGCTGCAAGGGGAGTCAGGGGAGTCCCCCAAAAAAAAGGAGTTACCCCCCCGTCCGTAACGCGGAGTCCATTTTCAGAGGTCCAAGACAGGGGGCCGGGAGTTTCCTACAGAGTAACCGAGGGTATTCCTCTGAACTGCCTGGCCGGACAGATGTCATCCAACATGACATTTGTCACCGAGCCCGCCCAAAAAGGGGCGGCTGAGACCTACAGGGTGCCAGAAGCCCAGAGGCAAGCCATTTCAGAAGAATGAGGAAAAATGCTAGCCCTGGGCGTAATAGAGAAGTCCCAAAGGGGTGGTCCAGCCCAACGTGATTATCCCAAGCCAGATGGAGCTTGCGGTTTTGTAATGACTTCCGCAAGTTAAATGAAGTCTCCAAAATTCGATGCTACCCCATGCCAAGGTCGACGAGCTGATCGGAGGTTGGGACCAGCGAGGTATAAAGACCACCTTAGACCTCACCCAAAAGGGGATTTTGGGAGGTTCCCCTCACAGATCAGGCCAAAGAGAAAACGGCATTTTCCACCCAAGGGACACTTCCAGTACGTCGTCCTTCCCTTTGGTTTGCATGGGGCCCCTGCGACCTTTCAGAGGTTTTAAGGACATCATCCTGCAGCCCATAAAAACTATGCAGCCGCATACCTGGATGATGTGTGATCTACAGCGCCGATTGGGATTCGCATCTGGCTTTAAAGGTGCAAGCAGTCCTAACGCGATAGGGGCCCGGTCTAACGGGCCAACCCACAGAAGTGCGCAATTGGGCTAGAGGAGGCTCGCTACCTCGGGTATAATATTGGCCGAGGGGTCATTAAACCCAAAGGGAGACAAACTCGAGGCCATTCAAAAATTGGGCCCTTAACCTGTGTCCAAGAAACAGGTTAGAGCCTTCCTGGGCATTGCAGGCTATTACAGGAGGTTTTATGCCAGCCTTTGCCACAATAGCTGCCCCTCTCACAGATCTCACCAAGGGAGCAAAATCCACCCTAGTAAAGTGGAACCCGGAGGCTGAGCAAGCCTTTCTGAAACTTAAGGAGGTACTCTGAAAGAGACCTGAAATGCTTACCCCTCAATTCATACGGGAATTCATAGTACAGACGGAAGCCTCAGAGGTGGGTTTATGTGCACTCCTGTCCCAAAAAGGGGTTTAAAGGGGAAGAGCACCCCCTCGGGTACCTCAGCAGGAAACTGTCGGCGGCAGAAAAAAAACTACTCTTGTAGAGAGGAATGTCTGGCTCGAAATGGGCAATCGAGGCGCTGAGTACTATCTGGTGGGGAGCAATTTAGGGTGATCACTGATCACTCCTCATTGAAATGGATGGCCCAAAAAAAGGGAAAATTGCAGGGTGACCCGGTGGTTCCTGGCCCAACAGGGTTTTAAGTTCTGTGTGAAACACCGTCCGGTCTCAAAAAAGCAAACGCAGACGCATTATCTAGAGTACATAGTTTTTGGGGCACAAGGTGCTCCGCCCCACTGTCTGAGCAGAGGGGGGGATATGTAAGGTGGCCAACAGCAGAAGGGTGTACAATGAAATGTACATCCCGGCCAGTGTCCTGCAATGCACCTTTCAAAGTCCAAACACAATGCCCCCAAGGTAAGGAGACTTGGGGGAATGAAAGGGGCCCAAAATTCAATAGGTGTCGACAGTTAGACTGTCGACATAATGTTTAACATGCTAATATGTTAGTATGGCTTCAGCCATTTCCTGGGTCGGGCCCTTTCATTGGGAGTGAGCATAGAGCAGGTGGGTGCTCACTTCCCATTACTCCACTCCGGGGTTTACCTTGGAGTATAAAAGTTTAGCAGGTAAGCTTTACTATGGTGGTTACAACCCCCGGCTACCTTCAAGCCCTGGGTGAGTCCCCGCTGGAAAAACCACAGGGTGAACTTCAGACTGACAGTAACCTGACCTCTGTTAGTTAAGAGCCCCAAGGGCAGGCCGTTTTGTTTTTGTTTGTGTATGCCTTGCACGTTGTACTTTCTGTTTGCTGCTAAATAAAATACAGAAGCCCTGTATTTTCACCTGGAATACGTCTCTGTCTCTGCCTGAACACGTGAAGTCACGATCCCAGAGCCGCTAAAGCTCACATCATCTATAATTTTATTTATACATACACACAAAGCTCCCCTATATAGTGTCCTATCCTCGCAGTCAGACCCAGCACTTCCAACATATGTGATACAATGCATATACTCTGGGAGATGAGACATGATATAGAGGAGCTATGTATGTGTATATATATCATTATAGAGATTGACATATATATTTTAGGTCTTTTTACATATGTGTAGAATTTAGGGGGGAAAAAATATACTCTGTGAGGGACTAGAACTCCAAACCCCTTCGTTGTAAAAGCAATGCCCTACTGCTGCACCACCAGCCAAAGTTAGTGTAATGCTAGTCAGCAAAAAAAATTTTTTACACAAAAGTCTGAATTTAAATTTGTTATTTTTTTAAATTCATTTTTGTTTTTTTTTAAAGTCCTCCCTTTTGTGTTTTTTTGTATTCCCGTAAACTGTTGACTGAATACACATGGGGTTTGACTTTCATTGTCTTAGTTCAATTTCTGTGTGCTTTAACTTATCTATTGTGAAGTGGTGTCTTTGTCTATTTAACTTCAACAATGTCTCCCTATTTTCTGGAATCATTTTATGTTATCATTTTATCATACTTGATTGATTATTGAACTATTGTAACAATAAAGCTGTGTTATATCGTTATTGACTGATTAATCTCCTATAAAGCTGTATTCCGAACTTGGTAATAAAACTTCGCAAAACAATCAGTTACAAGCTGAGCAGGATCTTCTCTCAAAGTTGATTGCTTCTCCCCCCATTGTTTTCTCTCACATATCACTGACAGCAAGCAGAGATCTTTACTTGAAGCTGACATTTTTCCTTGTAGTTGAGTAAAGATCTATGCCTGCTGTCAGTACAATTTGGGTGAAACACACTAGAACAGAAGTTAAAGCTGCTGGCTTTCAGTGTCATTTGTGTGTAAACTAAGACATATAACAGGTGCTTGCTGGAGTTTGTGGAGCCTCAAGACTGCAGACATAAGCATGCAGGAGGCTACAGAGCTGTTATATCCAGACACCCTTCTGCATCCCCTGCTTCAAACAAAATGATGAGTCACAGTTCTCAGTGAGGGGAGAACAAAGCCTCCTGGAGGAGAGACACGCCTTCTGACAGGAGACACACGCCCCTGGATTTCAACTCAATCTGAGAAAATTAGCTGAACACCGAACAGCTCAAACAATAAAACTCCTTTAAGTCATGTATTTACCAAAATCATCAGTATCAACAAAGAAAATAATGTTTGAAAAAAGATTCAGTGATAGGGGTGGATTTCATGTTCCAAAAAGATATAAACACTTGGAAAAATGATCGTTTAGATCAGATTAATCTAGCCAACTAGGTATGATATTAAGAAGACAATTTAAGATCAACATGTATATAACCCCTTTGTTAAAATGGCCATCAGAAAATAAATAATATGTAAAGAATAATGAGGGATCAGATAATGAGGATCCCTAAATATTTAAAGCATGTGACAACTTGGTGAATTGGATCCCGAGAATAAGCCAAAAATATTTTTTTTCTTTTTTTTTTGCTGAATAACTGGGGAAAATATGAACTACCTGTAACATACAGTACTGAGGGAGAATAAATTCACAAGTACTCTGCTGGAGGAACACAATACAAGAGGCATTGAAAACACAATTTATATACCCCCAGCAAAGAAGACCCCAAAATATGGTAACAAGAAATGTAAATGAACCCCTTATAATGAGAATTTATGTTTTTAAAAAAATACTGAAACACTACAAGTGGGAAATCTGAAAGCACAACAACACACGATAAACTGTTAAATAAACAAGCTAACGTAAGGTAATATGATAACAATATAAAAAGGGTACATGATAACAAAATCATAACAAGAAAAAAATCCACAGTCAGGTCTTCCCAGGCTAAACTGCACTCAGGGCGAGGTGAAAAAATCCCCCACACCCCATAACATAATTCGCCATGAAAGCAAACACCATCAACCAAATATACAAAAAGCTTTACCACAAATGTGCTGTGTATAAAACACTAAATAAAGTCATACAGTTACCAAATAACACTGCTACACCAACCAGAATCCTATGGCTATAGTACCAAGTCCTGCTAAGACCACATATCACCACCATATAGTGACCAAATACCGCAACACTGGACCACATTCACAAGCACATAGTGACCGAAAAATACCACCACCCATGGGCTACATATCACCACCATAAATTGAACTGAATAAAACAAACTGACCATTACTGAATACAAAACATTAAAACTACAACCAATATTACTGGCATACAGTGCCATAACGTAGTGGATACAAACTGTACACAGGTTCTGCAGACATTTTAATCATTTCAGAAAAGTTACAACCAGGGACTTACAGGATACGTCTCTGAAGAGTTGTTCTTCTCCATCTGGGCCCAGACCGCCATGACGAAAATCTCCCGGCTACAACTCTTTCACTAGTGATGAGCATTACATAACATCGTCATCGGGTCGATAGCCTTTTATCGGCAATTATCAATAAGATATCCGATTTGTCGATAATAATTATCGCCGATGACCATTGAAGTCTAAGGAGAGGAACAACACCTTCATTCTTTCACCCAAAACAGGGCTGGAGAAGCTGGAATTAAACTTCCACAACCAGTCCAATGGATACATGCTACATCTTAGGCAACACACTTAGGTTATAAAAGCCACAGAAAAAAAGGCACAAAACCATTCACTATCCCTGTGTTGTACCAAGATGACCCTAAAACCTGCATGACCCACAAAGTTAAAAAGTGCCAGAAGCAGTATGATTTGGAACCATCATTTTACTTGAACTGGACATTGAATATCCCTGTCCTGGAACGCAGGCAAATGAAACCCCCAAAAAGTCCGGGCTTAAACCCCAGAATTTAAAAAGTTTTTCCGCCTGGAAACCAAGAGATTTGTCAAAAACCAAACCCTTTTTAGTTTCACTGGACATAGACTATCCCTGTCCTCGGCCACAGCATGAGCCCCAAACCTGCATGACCCCCAGATTAAAAAGTGCCACCATTTTACTTGAACTGGACATTGGCTATCCCTGTACTAGACCACAGCATGAGCCCCAAACCTGCATGACCCCCAGATTAAAAGGTGCCAGAAAAGAGTCTTTTCAACCACCATTTTAGTTGAACTGGACGTAGACTATCCCTGTCCTGGGCCACAGCATGAGCCCAAACCTGCATGGGCCCCCAAATTTAAAAAGGCGAGAAAAAGGAGTCTTTGAACCACCATTTTTAGTTGAACGGACATTGACTATACATGCCTGTACCCAGCTTGACCCTCAAACCTGTATGACCCACAGATTTAAAAAATGTCGGAAAATGGAGTCTTTTAACCACCATTTTAGTTGAATGACATGCATACCTGTCCCCGGGCCACACATAGCCCCAAACCTGCATGACCCCAAGATTTAAAAATAAAAGAAAAAGGAGTCTTTCAACCCC
>JAODAL010025314.1:0-58862 GCA_025379985.1 Phyllomedusa bahiana
TTTTTTGGTCTCAATTCTTTTTGCGAATTTACATTCGGGGTTTAAATTTAAGGTTGTTTTTCTGCTGTGGTGACTCCAAGAAACCTCTTTTTCACCGCCAAAAAATGAAATTTTCCCTGTAGCCAAATTTAAAAAAAGGAAGGTTAATTACATTTTTTTTTTGTTGTGTAGCGTGGGGAAAACAGCAATTGTAACACGCACAAAGCTATGTTTTTGGTGCTAAAATTTTCTTTTCGCGTTTACATCCGGGGTTTTTAAAGCGTTGTTTTTGTGCTGTGGTGACAAAAAAAAAACCGTATTTTTCACCGCCAAAAATTAAAATTTTCCTGTACCATAATTCAAAAGCAAAAGGTTAATTAAATTTTTTTTCTCTTGTTGTGTAGGTAGAAAAACAGGCAATTGTAAACGACAAAGCTAGTTTTTGGGCTGCTAAAGCTTTTGCGAAATTTACATCCAGGGGTTAATTTGGCGTTGTTTTTCTGCTTGGTGACAAAAAAAAACCGTCTTTTTCACCCCCAAAAAATTAAATTTCCTGTAGCCTAATTCACAAGCAAAGGTTAATTAAAAATTTTTTTTCTTTTGTTGTGTAGGTAGAAAACTTGAATTTGTAACACGCTACAAAGCTGTAGTTTGTGGTGTAAATTCTTTTGTGCAATTTACATCTAGGGGTTAAATATGCTTTTGCTTTTCTGCTGTGGTAAAAAAAAAAACCGTTTTTTTCACCGCCAAAAATTAAAAATTTTTTTTGTAGCATAATTCACAAGCGAAGGTTAATTACAATTTTTTTCTTGTTGGTTTTGTAGAAAAACAGCCATTGTAACCCGCTACAAAGCTCGTAGTTTGGGGTTGCTAAATTTTTTGCGGGAATTTTCATGGGGGGGTTTAAATTTAAAGCGTTGTTCTGCAGTTGTACTCGTAAAAAAAAATTTTTGTTTTTCACCGCACGAAAAAATTTCGTAGCAAAAATTATATCCGAGGTTAATTAAGCCGTTTGGTTTTATATTAGTAAAATACACAGAGTTTTTAAACGGCACATACAAGTAAATTTTTTTCCGCCATTTGTGGAGGCAATTTTACCCAAAGGGGTTCCCAAGCTTTTAGGGGGTTCATTTGGCGTCAAAACAGGGTGTGTATTTTCAATACAGATATCTTCATCACACTGTTGTACTTATAAAACAAAAGTATGTCAGACAGAGAGGTGGCGGGCTCTTCACCTGCGAGGGCAGAGGCACAAAAATTCCAGGCCCGGTCGCAGCACGCAAGGGGACGTCGCAGCAGGGTCCTGGGTGGGGGACAAACGCCGCTGTCATCTAGCGGCCTGTGCTGACTAGCAAATCGGGTACTTGATTGGTTTGGCTAGGTCATCCACTTCCCCCCAGATGACATTGACAACCCCAGAAAAAGTCGGTGGGGAAGTCGAACAAAACCCCTTGTTTGGGATGGCCCCGGGGGTGGTTTAGCGGCCCTCACCTGTCCTAAAAGCCTCTGTCCATCGGTTCCCCCAGCCAGGATCTACTTGTGGTCGGGCTCAGGCCATATTAGGAGGATGAACAAATTTTGGGAGGGCAGGGCAGCAGTATTGGCGCGAAGAAAATGGGGCCAATATCCCCTGCTTCTTGCGTAGGGGGGCAAATATAGATGTTGGAAAAATGGGATGTAGGGGGCTGTTGTGAGGGGTCAGCCTCTGATACCAAGACCGGGGTTTAGGGGCTGCAGTGAGATGAAAACCCCCAAAAAAGATGATGATGTAGCCCCACCGCATTGGGGCCGGGTGAGGCAAGGGCTTCATCATCGTCAGGAAGAGGTCCAGTTGGCGTCAGGAGCGGCAGCCCGCAAATGGGTCGTGTGGCCGGAGTCAGCAGGATAGCAGC
Organism: Phyllomedusa bahiana; assembly: GCA_025379985.1. Classification (NCBI taxonomy): domain Eukaryota; kingdom Metazoa; phylum Chordata; class Amphibia; order Anura; family Hylidae; genus Phyllomedusa; species Phyllomedusa bahiana. The sequence continues at coordinate 1,872 of JAODAL010025314.1, forward strand.
AGGGTTTTAGGTTTGGGGGACCAAACAGACGGGATAAAAAACCCCCTTCGAGGTCCAAAAAAAGTGCGGCATGGGGCTCAGCGAGGCGGGGGGGCAGTAGTCACTCAGTGTGGAGGTTGGCGGTAAAATCCATACTCGGCGGTGTGCAGTTCTTTTAAGACAGGAGGAGCCGAATATGGGATATGTATAATCTGTAAGCAGAAAGTGAGCGTGGCCAGGGAGCTAACGTTGGCACCACGGCCCCGCGTAAAAACATGCAGTGTCACCATCCCGGGGGCTGGGAGAAAAAGTGGCTCAGATGTGGTGGTCCTCCCGCCGCCCCCAGCACGCAACAGGGCCCGCGGAGTGGCCGCATGCCATTGCAGCCAAACAAGGTCCACCCCCCTCTGCAGAAAAGGGGGCGTTTTCTTTTAAATCTTTTCCCGGTCCCGATGCTCCTGCTCCTCGCTACTCATGGCGCCAGCAGTCGTTCAGCGCGGCGATTGCAAAGAGACAACAGTATGCGTCCAACACATCTAAAGGTGCAGCAGCTGACCGTTGCTCCTGTCCAAGTTGTTGGTACTGCAGTCCCTTCCCTTTCCAAATGGTGGACTCCTGCACCGTTCAGAGAACTAATTGGCTTGTGCCAGCCGAGTGGAGAGTTCCAATGCCGTAATTTCTTTTCAAAAAGGCGGAGTACCAGCACTTCATAAACATGTAGAAAACAGAAGGTGGGCCAGTACTTAAGCTTATCGGGTTGTTCCAAGGTGCACAGAAGCGCAGACGTCTGGCAGACTGTAACTACGGTCAGGGGCCAGTAAATGTCCTTTACGGCCCACTGGGGGTGAATGTGGCTTCCGGCCCAGGCACACACAAAAACGTGGACAGGAGACGCCGCTTTCTCCTCCACGTTGTCAAACTGCTGCTCCTTGCGCCAAAGTCCGCTCCTCCTCCCCCCACCACCACCACCATCTCAGCCTCCACAGTACTGCTCCATCCTACCACCTGTGTAGGGCACAGCGGTGTCACCCAGTTCTACACCTGGCTTGCCTCGGCGAACGAAGTCACACAGGGAGGAACTGCCCCGCGTATGCAGCAAGAATCGATGTGTGGCTTTCTCCGCGCAACTGCAAAATCGGAAACCATGGTGACGGACAATGGGAGGAACATGGTGTCCGGCTGCACCGAGGAGGGATGGTCCATGCGCCATGCAGGGCGCATGTGTTCAATCTGGTTGTGAAAAGGTTCCTAAAGTCTTCCACCGATCTTCAGCAGATTCTGAAAATGGCCAGGAAACTGTGCATGCACTTTATCCATTCGTACAAAGCCAGGAACACCCTCCTCGAGTTGCAGCGGCAGAACGGCCTCCCCCAACACACTCTGATATGCGATGTTTCCAACCCGTTGGAATTCCAGCCTGAAACATGTTGGACCGACTGTATGAACAGAGAAAGGCCATTAACGATTTTTTGATGATCCAGGCAGACAGAATACTCCCTGTGTAACTTTGATGTCAGCCAGTGGCAGCTCATGCGTGACACCTGCCGTTTGGTTGAGGCCATTCGAGGAGGCGAAAGTTATTGTCAGTGCCAGGACTACGGGATGAATAACGTCATTCCACTGCTTCATTGCCTGGAACAGACGCTGAAAAAATCTGTCTGGGCAGGGGACTGGAGACGTGGGACTACATCTCGTGGCCACATGATACCGGTGGGGACTGAATGGAGGACGGAGAGGGAGGACATGGGAGCAGAAGCATTGTCTTGGGGAAATGAGTGGATTTTTCTACCCAGGTGACAAAAGAGGAGGAGCAGCTGGAGGAGTGGATGGAGATGAGGAAGAGAGGCAGATGACCCACAAGCACGTGGGCTAGTATACAGTGGGATATTGGAGGCCCAGTGTGCCCCTCGGGTAACTTGTGCAGATGGCCCGCAGCATGTTATTTGCCTGGCTAGTGTCAGCCGAATGTCAGCATCCGGCAGGTGGGCTGACTTCTTGCTCCCACCTATTGGACCATCTTACCGGTCCAAATGGGAGATTTTTCCCAGCTATTGAGAGGGAGGACTAACTCAAATACCTATAGGGAAATCCTCCCGTAATCAGTTGGACCGCTGCCTATGTGCGGCATCGTCCCTCCTCTGACTAGGTCTGACCGGGGGGTTCTTCAGCAGCTCACGTAATAACGCCGCGGCTGGCTGGGCGAGGTGGGGGAGTAGTAGGGAGCAGTACCGCTCCATCAGCAGTAACCTAAGTCTGGATGTCACTGATAAGCAGATTCCTTCACACGCATAGTGTAGGAGGGTAGGTCTCCAGCAGCAGCAGCAGCTTGACCTGTGCCAGTCCCTGAACCAACAGGTGGTGGCCTACTTGGTCAGCACTCTGCCACCCCAGTTAAAAGATCCGCTGACTACTGGGCAGCCAAACTGGATGTGTGGCCGCAACCTGCCGAGTTTGCAGTGGAGAAGCTGTCCTGCCCGGCCAGTAGTGTGGCATCAGAGCGGGGGCCATCGTTAGCCCAAGCAGAACCCGCTTGTCCACGGGAAATGTGGAATGACTGACCTTTGTCAAGATGAATTAAGGCGTGGATCGGCCAGGATTTCACACGCCAATGCCTTAGGCGTCAGACTACATCAGCCATGCGCCTCAACCAAACTGTGAGAAAGTGAGTTGAGTTCAAGCAACCTGCCTCGCCACATATCATGATGCCGCCACCCGTTGATGCCACACATCTGCTGACAGTTCTCCATTGCCAACAACCATCTTTACCAGGATGTATTGACACCCAACTCCACGCTGTGTCATTGTGCACTGTCTGACCATCAGCTGCTGCTGTGGCTGCTGCGTGACCTCAACACTGTGTCATTGTCCCACACTCTGTGGCCTAACTCCTGTTTTTGGCCACTCCAGAATGTCATTATGCACTGTATGACCTCATGATGCTGCTGCCTGACCTTACACACTGTATCATTGTCCCACTCTGTGGCCTACTCTGTTTTTGCCACCTCCGGAACTGTCATTGTGCCCTGGTTCTTCCTCATGCAGCTGCTGTGCGCTTACTGCCGTGACCTTACACTGTGTCATTGTGCCCACTGTCTGACCTCATGCTGCTGCTGTGGCTGCTGCCGTGACCTACACCTGTGTCATTGTGCTCACTGTCTCGATCTCATGCTGCTGCTGGAGCTGCTGCTGGACCTCCACACAGTGTAATTGTGCCACTGTTTGACTAATGCTGTTCTGGGCTGCTGCGTGACTCCACACTGTGTCATTGAGCCATGTCTGACCTCATGCTGCTGCTGCCGTGACCTACACACTGTGTCATTGTCCACTCTGTGGCCTACTCCTGTTTTTGCCCCTCCAGATGTGATTGTGCCACTGTCTGACTCTCATGCTGTTCTCCTGTGGCTGCTGCCGTGACCTACACACTGTGTCATTGTGCCACTGTCTTGACCACAACTGTTCCTGTGGCTGCTGCCGTGACTACACACTGTGTAATTGTGCCACACTGTATGACTCATGCTGCTGCTGCCTTGACCTACAGGACTGTGCATTGTCCCACTCTGTGGCCTACTCCTGTTTTTGCCACTCCAGAATGTCATTGTGCCACTGCCTGACCTCTATGGCTGCTGCCGTGACCTACACCTGTGTCATGTGCCCCTGCTGACCTCATGCTGCTGCTGCCGTGACCTACACACTGTGTCATTGTGCCACTGTCTGACCTCCTGCTGCTGCCGTGTCCTACACACTATGTCATTGTTTCCCATTTTTCTTATTATATCCACCCTTCTGCCACTGTCTGACCTCATCTGCTGCTGCCGCTGACCTACACACTGTGTCATTGTGCAAAATGTCCTGGCTCATGCTGCTGCTGTGGCTGCATGCCGTGAAACCTACACACTGGTGTCATTGTGCCACTGTCTGACCTCTTGTGCTGCTGTGGCTGCTGCGTGCCTACCACACTGTGTCATTGTTGCCACCTGCAGGAACTTCATGATGTGCTATGGCTGCGGCGGTGCGACCTAGACACTGTGTCATTGTTCACTTTGTGGGGTCTACTCCTGTTTTTCGCCACCTCCAGAATGTCATTGTGCACTCTCTGACACTCATGATGCTGTGGCTGCCGTCATCACCTCCACACTCTGTCAATGATGGTGCCACCTGAGCTCTCAGCTTGTTTTTTTCACTGTCGCTGCATGACTTTTCTGCTACACTCCCCTTCAGTTTTTTTGTCAGTTTTGCCTCTTAAGTGCCCAGGGAATTTTATAGTGAAGCCCGATTCTAAGAGCGGCGGCAGTCATGTGCGGGTCTACTAAAAAACAAAGTGTATGAAGACCAACCAAGCTCCTCTGCATATTTAAGCATGGCACAATGTTCTTACAGCACCCTGCAGGCTAGTGCAGCATGAAAATAGCTGTTTTTTTAACGTGATTCGTGCCGAAGTAATTCGCGAAACAAAGTTATTTTTTGACAGAGAAATTCGGCGAAGTGAATGAAACGAATTTTCGGGAAATTGCCCATCTCTAATTAGTAAGTCTCACGAGATCCGGGGCCCTCACACCTATGTGTCTCATTTGTAAGTAATTTTAATGTGTAAATGTCTGTGTGTTTACCCTGGAATTGGTAAGTGCTGCGGAATATGTTGGCGCTATATAAATAAAGATTATTATTATTATTATTATTATTATTATTATTATTATTATTATTATAACGTTGAAATTCATTCAGGACATCTAATGGATTAAGGAAAAGTGTTGCACACCATTACAGTCCCAAATCACCCCTCACTGTGACATGACTGTGAAGTGCTGACTAGTGATGAGCGATTACATTGATTATCGTCATCGGGTCGTTATCGATATGGCAAATTCAAGACGATATCCGATAGTCGATAATAGATTTCGCCGATGACCTTTAAAGTTCTGGGGAGGAACCAAAACCTTTATTATTACATCCAACAGGCTAGAGAAGCTGGATTTACATCCACAAACAGTCAATTGGATACGTGGCTACATCATAGGCAACACACTTAGGGCTATAAAAGCCACAGTATAAAAAGTCACACACCTTCACTATCCTTGTCTTGCCAACACAAGCCTGACCACTCAAACCTGCATGACCCCAGATTCTAAAGGCCGGAAAAAGGAGTCTTTGAACCACCATTTTAGTTGAACTGGACATTTGACTATACATGTTTGTAACCACAGTATGACCATTAAACCGTATGACCCACAGATTAAAAGATGCTGGGGGAAAAAAAGGGTCTTTGAACACATTTTTAGTTGAACTGGACATTGACTATATCTGTCCTGTACCCGCAGAATGACATTAAACCTGTCTGACCCACAGATAAAAAAGTTGCAAGGAAAAAGGAGTCTTTGAATCACCATTTTAGTTGAACTGGACATAGGGTACTATTCCCTGTCCTGGGCCACAAGCACAAGCCCCAAACTGCATGACCCCTGATTAAAAAGTGCCGGAAAACAGGAGTCTTTCAACCTCCAATTTTAGTTTCACTGGACATTCACTATACTGTCTGGCGCCACTGCATGAGCCCCAAAACCTGTCTAACCACACAGATTAAAAAGTGCCGGAAAATGGAGTCATTTGAACCACAATTTTAGGTTTACTGGACATTGGCTATTTCTGTCCTGTACCGCAGAATGACCATTAAACCTGTCTGTCCCATGAGAAAAAGTGTGGGAAATGGAGTCTTTGAAACCACACATTTTAGTTGAAACTGGGTCATAGGACTATCCCCTGTCCTGGGCCACAGCATGAGCCCCAAACTCTGGCCATGACCACAGATTTAAAAAAGTGCCAGAAATAGGAGTCTGGTGAACCACCATTTTAGTGTAAACTGGACATTAAATAATACATGTCCGCTGTACCACAGCATGACCCCTCAACCTGTTTGGACCCACAGATCACAAAAGTGGCACTCTGCTATTTTGTACAGTGTCTGTCATTTTGTATATTTTTTGGTAACTGACATTTGTTTACAGATTTATTTAGGGAAGGTTTTATTTATAGTTTTTACATTAATTTATCATTTTGCTTTTTCTTCAGTGTGATAATATACAACTACACCCTCCCTGCAGTTTTTAAAGGTATTTTTTAAACGTGTAGATGTGATAATTCGCCGCCACACCCAAAAGTAATAAAAATGTCTAATCATCCAAAACACTTCTTTAGTTGAGAAGACATTTGCCATCCTGGCTTCTGAGTTTGATTCAGCAATAATTCAATGGTTTCATTTTTCCTCCCATATCCTTCTTCAGTGATCTAGGGACAGATCCCCTGGAGATCAAATGATGAGACCCATAGTGACTCCAGCCCAGAAAATTTTTAGCCTCAAATTGTGCAATTTGTGTCTCAAAGCCCTGAGCCCTTTAGACATATTAACCTCCACAGAAATCACCTTTTCAAAATCTGATTTTTAAGAGGAAAATTTGAAAGCTCTCTGATTGCCCCTACACGGTGAGAGCCAGTGCTGCCGGTCAGCCATCTTTTAACACGGAGGTCAGCTGCCAGGCCAGACTTACAGTGGGTGCGGTGAGAGCCCAGGCTAGCGTCTGTCATCTTTTAACACGGAGGTCCAGCTGCCAGGGCCAGACTTACAGTGGGTGCGTTGAGAGCCCAGGCTAGCGTCTGGTCATCTATTACAAGCAGGTTCAGCTGCCGGGCCGGAGTGACAGTGGATGCGGTGAAAAGCCAGTTCTGGCGTCCGTCATATATTAACACCACAAAAAATGCCCCTTATGACGCAGCACGACAACAGTCGTTGCTGGAAGCAGGTGCAGAAGCAGAAGTGTGAAGGTAAGACCTCCAGCCTCCTCAGCTACACAGTCAAGACTGGGTATCGCTTGCCTTCGTATGAGGCGGACCAACTTGACTTTCATGGAAATTACTGGTGGTTAACGCTCCTGTTCCACCAGGTGCTTTTTTCTTGGGACTTCTTTTTCTCATTTTACTCAACGTGCGGAGGAAATTGTCTCTGTTCGGTTCTGTGTCTGTGCTCCATACATCCATGCTCTATGAATAACCTACATAGGTCCAAGCCTGTACCTCCCTTGTACAATTAGAGGAATTTTTTTACCAGCTATTATGTACATGCAAGTTTTGTAGTAGTTTAATTTCTAGACAAACACATGTTTTAAAATAGGATGGAATCCCACCATGTCATTTGTTTCTCCTTTTTTAATTGTATTAATTCGGGTTGTCTCAATACAGGGATTCTGCTAGCTATGTTATAGATCTCTGTAAAAAACAAGTCACATTAGCACTATGTGTCCATTAATCAGTGTCATACACTATTCTGTTTTTGAACAGCACATCACCCTTGAGTCACTCTTGACAATTGTGAGAAACAAATGTCTGTTAGAAACAACATTTTCTTATAATAGGACCTGATAGTATAATCTGATGTCACAGCAATAATGCCCAAAAATTCAAAAACTGACCATGAGCCACTTTTGACAATGGGGAAGAACAAATGTCTGTTTGAAACAACATTTTTTTTATATAGGACACGGTAGTATTGACTGCATAATCAAAGCTGCATGAACCAAAAAATATAAAAATGAATTTCTCAGCCACTGTTAAAAATTTGTGAGGGGAGAAAGGCCCACTTAAAAGCCACATTTTCTGTTCCAAAGGACCATGATCATGCCTGTATCTCACAGCACATGACCCCAAATATTATAAATATGACTTCTCAGCCTCTATTAAAATTGTGATGGAGGAAATGCCACTTAGAAGGCCACATTTCTGTTCCAAAGGGACCATAATTTATAGCTGCGATCTCACAGCAACATGACCTCATAACCATTGATAATAGCGAAAACTTCTAAAAGATAAAGTGAGTTAATGGAATACGGTGTTGTTCATGAATCCTTCGCTGTCTTTACAGTCTCCTCACAGCAAAACAGCAAATGAATGTTGGGAAAAGAGATAAAAAATTTGCAGTAAGAAATGATCATTTTAAAAAAAAAGTTTTAAAGTGACCATTTTGGTTTGAGAGGAATGTGAAGTTAGGCCGGGCAACTATCGGTAACCTCGGCAATTGGGGCCACAATATCATCAGAGATCCATGCCTGATTCATCTTGATGAAAGTCAAAAACGATCCACATTATCTGTGAAGCTGATGCGTTTTTCGGTAATGACTCCTCCAGCTGTGCTGAAGGACCGCCTCAGATATGACGCTGGCTGCTGGGCAGGAAAATACCTCTATGGCTTGTGCGAGCGAGCTCGGGCATTCATCCTTTTTGGGTACCCAGAAGGTCTATTGAGTCCGGAAACACATGCAAAAAACATCGGTGTTGAGACGGAAGATAGTCGTGCTCTCATGATCTTAAGCTGGTCTCTGTGTGTTGGATGTGTCGCTGAGTGCCATGCATTGGTGAGGTGGAATAAGATTGCCAGAGGTCACCCATTTGGCTTCTGCCCACCTTGCCTGCTTGCTGCTGCCGCTACGGTACTTGGCACTCTACAGCTGTCACGTCGCTGATGTTGTTCCACCGTGACATTTGGGAACGTGAAGCAGACGCAACAGATGTTCCAGTTGATCAATTAGAAGGTCTCCATTTCCGGCATTTTACTCTCTATTTGGGTGGTTGGAAGAATGTGTGAGTTTTTGTTTTCGTACGGGGATCCAGGAGGGTGAGCCACCCAGTAACTTGTTGTTCTTTTTGCTGGCTTAATGCGAGGATAAAGTTGGAGGAAATGGAGCATCAAGCACTCATGTGAGAGATGGAGTCTTGCTTCCAAGCCTCTTGGTCGAGGAGCACTTAGCAAAAACACTGATACTTCTCTCATCTTCCTCCATCCGCATCAAATTCGCGCCAACTCTTTCCAAGGCAGGGACATCGGGTAACGTCGGTGTTCTAGGAATACCTCCTCCTCCGCTTCCTCCGGGCACAGCTTCAACACTGCACTGATCTTGCCTACGTTGAATGCACCCTGAGAGCTGATGCGCCGCCTTCTACTAGCCCTAGACCCCGAACCCACTGCCTAATGAAGACCGCATAACAATTGAGAAAACTGTCGGGCATTGTGGATTCGACGGAGAGAAAGACTCCGTGTCCGCCATCTGTGTCGGTGCTCATCCTCCGTCCGCTGGCGGGACCTGATGTTTCTAGAGTGTCCAACGAGCGCTTTCAATTCCAGATACTAAGATAACCACACATGGTCATGTGACAACGGGCATTGTCCGCACTGACATTTTGGTGGCTCTTCAAACTGGGCAAGGATGGTGCAGAGCTCTTTACCTGCCTCACTCTCGGTGGCTCAACACACCGAGGTCCGCACCGCTGCATGTCAGGCCATGTGTCACTTCTTACTGCATAATGGCACTTGCGCTGCTGCCACAATCGCTGAAGCAATGTGGAGGGTGGAATTCCAGCGTGTTGCACGTCAAACAATGAGACGGTTGACTGTGAGGCCGAGCTGACGCTGCAAACTTAGGCCAGGGTGGGACAAAGAAGGGGGGTGGGTGCGAATGGCGGAAGTGCGGAACTCAGGACCTCGAGCCTTCCATCTACAGGCAGTCCAGACAGGGTAGCTTTTTGAAATTTCTGGCACGACAAGGTTCAGGACATGTGTCCAGGCAAGGGATGTGCTCCAGCTAGCGATATTACAGGGCGGCCAGCAGATTTATGCCGTTATCGAACAAACCATGCCTGGCACAAGGTTCTTGTCACCCAGCCAGCGCTCGGTCTCGTTGCGCGAGCAGCCGTCCATAGCTCTTGAACTGTGTGTGGACGGTCTCTCAAGACAGATTTAATTTCAACAACGGCCCTGGTTTCTCTGGGCACGTAATGCACCAGAGGACCTTGGGGGAAAGGCCTGCACTATCCTACGGTTTTGAAGAAGCGTTTGCCGCCGAGCCTGAGAGCCACCGTTCACACCAGAAGACATCCACCCAGTACCCCGTGAGCTGTACAGAGAATATAGCGGGCCTTGGCCGTGCTTAACTAGTCCTGTGTCGGTGGTGAGATGGAATTCTCAGGACACAGACTGCCAGACAACACGCGTGAAATTTTAGATTGACAAGTGGCTGGCCAGGGCTGGGACGGCTTTTCTGGCAAAGAAATTGCGCTGCTTCAAGCATATGGTATTGGGGGCAGGCAAGGCCATGATGTGGCGGAACCCATCTGTGTCCACCTGACGAGAAAGTACAATCATTTCCCAGGCCAAAAGGCCTGGCAATGCCGACAGTCAGGCTTTTGGCTTTGGGATAGTTTGGGTTTTTAAAGTGTTTTCTCTGCTCCCAATCTGGGAAGACAGAAGGCTGGTGCTAGACTGCCGCTGCACGGTGTGCAAGGTCGTCAAAACTGGCGGACGGAGACAGTGGTAGGATGGCCGGGGGGTCTCTGGTGGTGCTGGTGGTACTCGGGCGGACGGTGGAGGCTGAGCGGAGCTGATCCCTGATCTTGACACTGAGAGACATGGGCAGCTGAGGTACGCTTGGTGGTGGCGGAGGAGGAGGCGGAGACATGCGGGTGGACAGTGGTTGGAAGCACGGGCGTCGGTCTGGCCTTTTTTGGCCAAGTGTTGCCCCAATTTAATCAATGCATTCCCCTCTGCATTGACTGACATGTTTAAGAGTTCTTGCTCTACTTATGCGTTTTACGGGCAAAGGCGGCACATGACATCCGCGGCGTGACATCAGAGGCTTGCTCAAAGAAGGGCCTGGATTGTGAGGTCCTGGACCTTTTTGGACGGCGATAAGCGAGGGAGCGGAGTTTCCGCTGACCGCGGCTGTGGGAATCAATCAGCGGACTTCTGCGGACCGCCCTCTCCCCTTTCTTGAGGCGGGACCGTACTGACACTACCCATCGTCATTCCCTCCTCGATCCACTGATGAAGACAGCATTGCAAGCAAATATCTGCTGAAAAGAACACGTTGGTATCCGCAATGTGTCATCATCATCATTCATACCACAGTTGACTCGGTTGTCCTGACATTCTGCTTCCAGGTAAGCTGCGGGCTACCAAGAAAAGAGGGGATCTGCAAGCGAGTTGCCGATCCGACCGGGATTTTGCCGATTGACAGGCTGTTCCTTCTCCTCCACTGCATGGCAATCAAGTAAACTGGGCGTCAGAGCAGACAAAATCATACTCACTTTAGCCTCTTGATCATTCTAACATGCCTTCTGACCACCCAACCGCCATTTTTGTGCCAATCTCAAAGAGGTCTCAGAAAATGGATTATCACTAGTGGTGGGTACTTGAGTTGACATTTGGGCTGCCTTCGCTTCATGTTGGGCACAGATGCTGACGAGCTGATGACGACATTTTGTGGCCGTGGACTGGGAGGACGAGGAGGTAAGGACTGCTGGATGCAGGTTGCATTAATCAACTGAAGAAACCAGATTCGCGCCGCTGTTCTTTAATGAGATTACAGGGCCCTTGACCTAGCACGATGACAGGCCTGATGGTCCTGCAACGACAATCCCACTGGCTTGCATGTTGTCGCCAGCACTGGGAGGAGCACCGTTCTCTGTACCCTCTACTCCAATGTACTACCCACCTCTTTGCTCGCTACCACCTGCATTTCGCTCCATGTTCAGAAAGATAAAATTTGAGAGGGTATGGAAGAGTTTTGGAACGTCTCTTATTAAAAGATGGCAATCACAGCTATTCTCAAATCCCTCAAATCAAAACAAAATTGCTGTATTGAAATTTAAGTGCAAGGTGTCTCTATCAACAAAGTTGGACTGGGCAAAAGTGAAAAAACACGTATCTGAAATGTATACGAATAATAAACGTTATTTTTTGCACCTAAAAATACACCTGCTGTGACGACAAAATTGCTGTATTGAAATTTAAGTGCAAGGTGCCTCTATCAACAAAGCTGGACGAGGCAAAAGGGAAAAAACACGTATCTGAAATGTATACTGGATAATAAACGGTATTTTTTGCACCTAAGATAGACCCTGTGGTGACGACAAAATTGCTGTATTGAAATTTAAGTGCAAGGTGGCTCTATCAATAAAGCGGGACTGACCAAAAAGTGAAAAAACACGTACTGAAATGTATACGGAAATAAAGTGGAGTTTTGCACCTAACAAATAACCTACAGTGCAGACAAATCTGTATCTAATATAAGTCAGGCTGGACCACAACTTACAAAGTAAAAATTTCACAGAAAACTGTTAATAAAAAAGCCATTGCAATGCAATGTTAAACTAAGTCTCGCTGCACTATATCCACTATCCTTTAAAGAGCTTGTCGGTGTTCGCCCGTGTCCCCCCCCCCCCCCTCACTCCCCCAGTGACTTAACAGGGCCAGATGCTCCATTAAAATTCTCAGCCTAACTACCTACACTCTGCAACTCTCTAATCTACTTAAGTTCTAAAGGTCCCAGCTAAAAGTAGAGCTGTCTCTGTGAACAAATTAGAACAATTTCGCTGAGCTGTTTGTGAGCTGTTTGCTGAGCTGTGTGGACAGAGGCAGAGCACACGTCCTACTCCTATGAGACGCTGACACACACCTAGGCAGAACAGGAAGGGCTGTTCTATGTAAAACAAGGTCATGTGATTTTTTACAGCCAATCGCAAACCATACACACATCCCAGTCATGACCTCGCACACACAGCTCACCCTGCTCTATTCTCTAAGCTGATTTGCTGGCTGCCAAAATGACAGGAAGCACTGAAAATGCGCGATATTAATAGATATGCACAGATTTTAACCTAAATTATCGCGTGATCTAAAAAATCCGATCAACATAAAAACCTTGCCGAATTTTAACTTTGTCAATAATAATCGCTCAACACTAGTGCTGACAGCTTGTTGCCAGTAGGTTTAAAAGGTTTGTCCATTTTATATGTTTTTATTTATTATAGAGATCTTAGTAAATCATGGCATTTTCTCATATACATGTATTAAAAATTCTGCTCCTGTACCTCATTTATACTTATAAAAAAGGTCTCTATCTAGAAATATAAAAAAAAATATATATATATACAACCCACATTCCTGTCCATAGAATTGACTCTTATAGAGTAACTGTATGGACTAAACATGGTGTAAGCAACCTGACCTCCTTGCAGTCAGTTATCAGCTGGGTCACATGACATATATAGGGTAACTGATTGAATAATTATTAATATTTTTATTCCAGAAACATTTTCACTGTTTGTATTTACTGGTCCAATGACACTTACACCCCTCGGCAGCATCCCTGCCAGGTACTTGTGCTACTGCTCCTTACTCACCTTTCTGTGCTCCTGCTTCCCAGTGCATCTCTGACTGCTGCCACACGCGTGCCCTACTGAAATTTAAAGCGTCAGTGCGCCAATAATTGGCTAATTGCCCTGTGCTGACCCTATATCCTCTGGCCACTTCCTGCACTCTCTGCTAGATCGATTGTGCCCTAAGCCATGGAGAAAGCGTTTCATAGTGTTCCTGTCCTGCCATGTTTTTGACTCTTGCCTCTGTCCACTGACCATGTTTGCCTGCTGCCTGTTCCCGACTATGAATTTGCCTGCCAACTATGTACCATGCTGCACCACAGCTGCCACCGCATGCAAGTCGTGTCAGGGGTAACAACCTGGGTGTTTCCCGCCAGACGATTCCAACCTGCTTTGCTTCGGGTTCTGATCAAAAATGTGAGGCACCTTAGACTCCACTCCCTGATGTCGCTTATACCACCGCTTGCGGTAATACAGAGGATTCACATCCTAGCTGCACTTACAGTTACCAGGGGTCACATGACTGTTTTGTCACTACAGGTAATCCATGGAAGCCATTAGCATGGCCAGAAATGTGAGCTGTACCATTTTAGTTTTTCCAGATATGTGCCCATTGAACTGAAAAAATAGAGGCACAGAAGCAAAATGTGTAATACATGTATATTACAAAATGTTATGATTCTCTATTATACACAGTATATAATACGTAAAGGTATTATAAAGACTTTATACAGTGTTATGTGAAAATAGTTACTAAGTAAAATCACAGGCTCACTTTGGGCCTTAAAGGGGTGATCCTGCCTCAAAAGTGAGTACACCCCTAACATTTTTGTAAATTTTGTGTTATATCTTTTCATGGGACAACACTGAATATATGATACTTTTATACAATATAAAGTAGTCCACGTACACCTTGTAGAGCAGCATAAATTTGGTGTGCCCTCAAAATAACTCAACACAGCCATCAATGTCTAAACTGCTGGTAACAAAAGTGAGTACGCCCCTAAGTGAAAATGGGCGAATTGGCAATTTTCCCTCCCCATGGTCATGTGATTCGTTAGTGTTACAAGGTCTCAGGTGTGTATGGGGAGCAGGTTTGTTAAATTTGGTGTTATCACTCTCACACTACTGGTCACTGGACGTTCAACATGGCACCTTTTGGCAAAGAATTCTCTGAGGTTCTGAAAACAAGAATTGTTGCTCTACCTAAAGATGGCTTAGGCTATAAGAAGACACTCTGAATCTGAGCTGCAGCACAGTGGCCAAGATCATACAGCGGTTTAACAAGACAGGTTCCACTCCAAACAGGCCTCACCATGGTCAACCAAGGAGGTTGAGTGCATGTGCTCAGCATTATATCCAGAGACTGTCTTTTCAAAATAGACATGAGTGCTGCCAGCATTGCTACAGAAGTTAAAGGGGTGGGAGGTCAGCCAGTCAGTGCTCATACCATATGCCACACACTGCATCAAATTGGTCTGTATGGCTGTTGTCCCAGAAGACAGCCTCTTCTAAAGATGCACAAAAAAAAGCCTGCAGTTTGCTAAAGACAAGCAGATTAAGGACATGGATTACTGGGAACATGTCCTGTGGTCTGATAAGACGTAGATAAACTTATTTGGTTCAGATAGTTTCAAGCATTTGTTGCGACAACAAGATGAAGAGTACAAAGTCACGTGTGTCTTACCTACAGTCAAGCATGCTTGTGGGAGTATCATGGTTTGGGACTGCATGAGTGCTGCCACCTATGAGGAACCATGCATGTCAACATGGAGAGTGACATCCTGAAGCAGAGCATGATTCCGCCGCTTCAGAATGTGGGTCGCCGGGCAGTATTCCAACATGATAAAAACCCTGAACCTCCAAGACAACCACTTCATTGCTAAAGATAATAAAGATAATAATGCTCAAATGGAAGGTGGAGGAGCACAAGGTCACAAACATCCACCAGCTCCGTGATGTCATCATGGAGGAGTGGAAGAGGATTGTAATGGCAACCTGTGAAGCTCTCGTGAACTCCATGCCCAAGAGAGTTAAAGCACTGCTAGAAAATAATGGTGGCCACACAAAATATTGACATTTTATGCACAATTGGTCCATTTTCACTTAGGGGTCTGCTCAATTTTATTATCAGCGGTTTAGAGATTGATGGCTGTATCTTAAGTTATTTTGAGAGCACATCACATTTACACTGTTATACAAGCTGTACAGTGACTACTTTACATTGTATCAAATTGTCATATCTTCAGTGTCGTCCCATAAAAAGATAAAGTAAAGATTTGTTGGAAAAAAGCTGAAGAGCTGCACAGCGCACTCTATAGGATATAGTTATCATCAATTTACATGTAACTCTCAAGAGCCTTGCAATGTGAAAGGTGAATAAATCCTCACACCAACAAATTTTTTGGTGGCTCTCCCCAAGGAGAAATATTCCCTCCAATATTTACAAAATTGTGAGTAGTGTACTCACATTTGTGAGATAGAATATACCATAAATGTCCAATTGGTGCTGTTCACCCTAAAGTCTCCCAAAAAGAATGGAGAGTAGGTTGTGCTACTCTCCATTCTATTCTAAGGAGTTCTGAGTACAGTCGAGTACACTGCACCCATCAGACATTTATGACATACCATTAATGTCTGAGATTAGAATACTCATTTTATTTCATAGATGGCTCACAGTATAGTAGGAACTTAGTCCCAGAAAATTTTAATAAGTGGGGAAATTCCATTGTAGCCTCTGACTGGTGCTTTTGGAGAAAGAGGCACTTAGGGAGACATCTATGAAAGGGTTTTCCGAAATTCTCGGGCATAAAACATGCCAAAGCGAGTGGCGTACGATTTTTGGTGCATCAAATGAACATGTTTGATGCAATGTTTGACAAATCCAACACTTTTTATGCGGCACACATGTGAAGGCATTATGGAGGCGTGTTGCACAACATTGAAACTATTGGAAAAATAGGCGGGACGGCAAAAATAGGCGCATTGCTGTTCGAACAGGCAAACCTACTTCAATATGATCGGCCTGAGCCTGAGGAGTCAAAGTGGAGCTAGATTTGCTATTAGTGCAAAAAAATGTGCATTATTTCTAAATTTATACCAGTACAATAATAAAATTTAATTTCTGCTAATTATCAAAGTATATAAAATTTAATTATATAAATTAAAAAAAGTTGTCAGATAAATTTAATATAAAAATATATAATATCCCAAAAATATTAAAATATCTCCTATAAGATGTATTTAAAATGAATAGAATCTGAAATTAATTTTAAACTAAATAACCCACTGTCCTATATTTTTCTGAATTTTGTTAAAAATAAAATGTTCAGATTTTTATTTTTTTTATTTTTTACTACATTTAATGAAACAAATTTTTATTAGATGGTGATCAGTGTTGAAATTTATTTTTGCTGCTCTCACCCTTTATTCTACATACAGCAAGAGCTAGCACAGCACAGGTATTGTTGGGACCTGTGGTCCACCAAGCAAGATCAGTACCATAGTTTCTATTCACTGACATGCTATACTAATGACTTTTCTTTTATTAATTAGTAATGCACCAAAGTTCCGTAATGCACCAAACGCACAGACGAGGTGCATGGAACTTTACACGCCATTTAGAAGCGCACAAAAATCACTTTCATAGATGCAGACGCATTTTACACTAAAAACCAGATATGAAAATGCACTTTGTTCCGTCTATTATCATACATGTTTCCCTTAGTGGGTACAATTTCATCCATATATATTGAATTGACCTTGTTCTTTGTATGTAATATTTAACAGGGCCAGGAGAACACTATGGGCAACATATAGGAACGGGGCTGTGGCAGCCTTCTGGCATGCTTTGAGCCAAATAAGCTGTTGTAGCCCTGTATGACAGATGTTTGACCTGTCCTATACTGAAATCTGGTGCATGCTACGATAGACCCAGCACTTCTGTATGTGCCAATACTATGGGGCGTGTCGTGCGATATCCGTGCGATGCACTACATTTATGAATGTGTCAAAACAAAATGTGGTGCAAAACTGTCCCACCCATCCTTACCAATTTCATAATGACGAGGCTGAGACAAATTTTGCTGCATATACTCTATGTACCACTTTTTGGCACATAAATGGCTCACAAGAGCACACATATAAGTGCTGAGAGACCCTTTCATGCATACTGACGAATGCTACAATAACCTACTGAGACGTACGACTGTCTAGGCAGCGCCATTTTTCATACATGTCCCCCTATGTTACCCTGAGATAAATAGGTATTAGAGGCTTCAATGATGTCACTAAAGCGCTTTATAAAAGATTCACCATTTTGCGTAGCAAATAGGTGTAAATATTAACAGTTTTATAACGAAGGACAAATGATGAGGAAATATCAAACTTACACAGTTTAGAAAAATAAAGTTTAATCAACATTCCTTTCCTTTGGCCTTGAAGTTACTCATAAGTAAAGTAAAAAGTATTTCTAATTTCTAGACACTTAAAGGAGAAAAGGATATTTTTTAGATTTTGCAAAGTCAAGATCAATAATTTAACCTGAGGGTTACCACATGTAGATGTTTCACTGATTGTTGCTTGTGATTTTAAAAAACAAAATGGTTTTGAACTCCACCAGCTAAATGATTACAGCATAAAAAATGCGGAGAGTAAGACTGAAGAACACTAAACTATGATTAGGGACAACATTGTGGATGGTGATGTTGTATTGAAACACTTTATACAATGCGTTTTTCTGCCAGGTGACTATGAAGTGGACGGTTCAAATACTCAAAAATTACTATTATTCACAATAGGATTTAAAGAGGTCAGATTATAATGTGTGCAATAAAAAAAGCAGAGCGACATCAATTGGTGCCAATCATAAGAGGTAGTGGCCAGAACACATGCGTTGTTGGATGGGGTAAATGGACTGTTTTAGCAGTGTTGATTGCCCAGACATGAAAATAAAAAAGGAAGACATAGAGCGCTTCATATGTATTTATGTGGTTATAAAACTCTGACCTGGCTGTTTACTCCCCTTCCTGACCAGGCACATTTTTATTTTCTTTAGTACACATGGGCTTGAATGTCATAAAGCTTTCTCCCACTCGATTATTCTACGATTTTTTTTTTTAATTTTTGTTTTTTTGCTTTTTTTTTTTTTTTTTTTAATAATATGAGGCAAAATGGTTAAAAAAGTCTGTTATGACATTTTTCTTTTGTTTAACAGCAAAAGTGACTGTAAGGCCATGTTCACACGGCTTAAAATGGGCCGTATTTCGGTCCGTAATTACGCGCCGAAGTGCCCCAAATTTAAACGGCCGAAAACGGCCCATTCATAACGGTAATTCACAGTTCTCATAGAGAACTATGGATTACGTCTCATCTCCCCGCCGGTCGAATCCGCCGGCGGGGAGATAATTCACCTGTCCACTTTCTAGCGGCGTATACGCGCCGCTAGCATGATAGTCAATGGGCCGGCAAGTGCCGCCCCCTGCTTACTCCCCCGCTCCCGCCCCGCCCCCGTCCACACCCGTAATTGCGGGGCGAAAAATACGTCCCGCAATTAAGCCGTGTTAACATAGCCTAAAAGTAAGTTTTGGAATTGTTTCATTTATCCAGCACAGACATTTATACAGTTGAAACCAGAAGTTTACATACACTACATAGAAAGACACATATACATGTTTTTCTCACTATCTGACATGAAATCAGAATAAACCTCCACCAGTTTTAGGTCAATTAGGATGACCAAAATGATTTATATTTGCCTAATGCAGAATAATGAGGGAGAGAGAGAATTTGTTTAAAGGATTTTAGCACATTCTGCAAAGCCAAAAGTTTGCAGAATTTTTTGAATAACCAGTAATTTTAGCATTCTTGCAACATTCCCTACTGAGGCCAGTATTCAGCAGCAGCGGATATGGGCAGGAGGGAATGTGTATGGTGAGCAATGCTACTTTTGTTATTTTATGCCATTTCTTTGTTTTGCTGATTTTTTTACAGCTCTGAAAACTCTTTTAAACTAAGGGGATATTTATACAGTGTTCTTTAATCCATTTTTCAAACCGAAAAAACAGTTTGGAAAGCACTGCGTAAAACGTATCCAAAGTGTGGTGCGTGTTTGGATGCGTTTTTTGTGCAGCAGAAACGAACCCTATAGTTTTAAATAGGGTTTCTGTCAATTCTTTGAATCGATCCGAAAGACGCATCAGAAAGATACATGTAAAACACGCATCAGTGATCACTCGTCTCAACGCCGATATATGTTTTATTTTGAAAGCAATGTAAATCACACTGCACATTGTTAGATGCATGGAATCTTCTCTCACTTGAAATGTTTGTAATTAAAAGGGTTTTCTCATTAAAGCTTTCATGGGCATCTTAAGCTTTCTCTATTTCTTTAAGCTTCAAATCCAGGGGCGTGTCTCTCCTCCTAGTAGGCGAGTCTCTCCGCCCAGGAGGCATGTGTTCCCTCACTAAAGACTGGTGACATCATCATTCTGTGTGAGCAGTGGAAGTAAAAGGATGTAACAGCTCTGCAGACCTCCTGCAGTGGTCACTTCTCATATCTGCAGAGCTGTCACCTCCCTCCACAAGCTCCTTGTAACCAGAACACCTGTATTGGTGTAAACAGTTTTGCATACAGCCTGAACTGATGAAGCAAATATGAGAAATGCACTTTGCTCTCCCTATACCTCCTGCCTGATAACAGAGGGGGAGCAGAGTGCATTTCTCACATTTGCATCATCATTTCAGGCTGTATGTATAACTATTTACAACATTGCAGGTGTTCTGGTTACAAAGAGCTTGTGGAGGGAGATGACAGCTCTACAGGCATGAAAACTGACCACTGCAGGAGGTCTTCAGAGCTGTGACATCCTCTCTGTGTATAAGGCTGTGTTATATTGGGGGGAGAGTGAATCTAGCAGCTCAGTAATTGCACAGATAGAGCTATGGCTGGAAGAAGGGGCAAAGATGATCTCATGCAGATATTATTATACAGCTCAGTGTAAATGAAAGACAATGAGAACATAGACATAGACAGCAGCCATTTTCACTTTCATTTTACACAGCTCATAGGGAAGAGAGTGCAGACAGCCAATCACAGCACAGGGGGCGTGTCCCAACAGGGGCGTGTCCCAAAAGGGCTGAATTAAATATCAGGCAGCCAATCAAAGAGAAGGGGGTGTGATTTGACTACTTAATGCAGAAATAGCTCTAGACACGCACATATTAGCTCATAGCTGCTATACAAAATGATGTAGGTAATGCAAACCAATTTCAAAAATGCTTATTTTTACTGTCCCCATCATTACAGATATGATCTTTGTAGTGAGAAAACCCCTTTAAATTAAGCTTAAAGGAAACCTATCAGGTAGTTTATGCTATGCTATTTGTGAGTGAGATATGATAGCAGGAGAGAAGCTGAGCTCTGTGATATATACGGTTATATGATTTAGAGCAGAATTATAAGTTATAAGTAAAAGCAGAAAAAAGTGAAAGTCCTGCTTACTCTACTCACATGCAGTGATTGACAGCTTTCTGTGTATACAAATTAAGGCAGGACAATTTGTCAATCACTGGGTGGGGTATGCAGAACCTACACTAAAGGAGTTTGTTTAATATTTTTTATGCTTTTTACTCAGAAATTGTGCTCCAAATCATATAAACTAATATGTCACAGAGTTCAAATTCTCTCCCTCTATCATATCCTGCTCTAAAATATGCAAGCATAAGCCACACGACATTCACTTTAATATTGGCCACACATGACCAAAAACATAGATGAGTGACAGTTAATTATGTGTCCAAGCTTTTTTACCAGATTATATTTTCTGATGCAGTTAATAATCATCCTATACATATATATGTAGTTATTGGAGTTTTCAAGCATTATATTTCCTAGATGTGATATACAAAATTATTTTCTGAATGTACCTAAGCAAAGCATGGATTTTGCAAAGATTATTTGGCAGAGATGTTCTGCAGCAAATTATCTGAACTGAGGACAAAATAAAAGTCATTGTAAGCACTGAAAAAATTAAGGTAATGTTCAGTACCAGAAGGGTCGGTATCAACTCAATATGATATTTTGCCAACAATTTTAATAGGTCGGATACGGCTTTAAAGAAGGCAACCTCAAATGCTTTATTAACTTTATTATATGAAGAATTCAGTGATTACATAAGAATAAAAGAAGATAGTATGATATTGCATACACTTTTGTATAATATAAGCAACAAAGGTTAAGTAAACTTTTACATCATATAGGTAACAAAAGTAAAGCACAAACTCCCATCTCCTGCCCCAGGGCTCCTGAACTTGACTACGGTGGGTCCACTGGATGAATGCAATAAGGCAAACTACTCACACTTGTCTCTATGAGTACAATACAATAAAACACTCCAACACGTCTCCCACCACAGAATCCTCCATTGCCCTATGGCAAGTCCATGAGTTAGTACAATACTAAATTATTTACACTGCATGCTGTAAGGCATCTGGTTTTATCTCCTGCCCTAGGACCAGTTAGCATCACTATAGCAGGTCTATAAATTCAGTACAATACAAGGGTTAACATACTTACACTACACCTATATACAGGTCATAACTTCACCAGGAATGACACGTCATCTATCCATAACAACAGCTGGGAGAAGCAGGCCAGTGAAGATAGAGACCCCTGGGATACTACACTGTGGCGGTGAGGTGTCCCTCTATAGCCCACAGGTCCAGATGCTTCTAACTTCGCAGCAAACTTTCCCACCTTATATCTCATTTGAAACAAATGCCTGCGTAACCAAGTGTTACGTAAGCTAACAAATCAGTATTTTTCCAGCAAAAGGCCCCCCTCCTCCAAATGGCCAGTTCTTCAGAGGTTAACCTGGCACTGGAAAAAGCCATTACCAGATGTTGAAAACTCCTGGTAATAAGCTATGAACACCTGCATTCCCATCCTTTCTCTCTAAACAATGCTGAGTAGTATTATCTCAGTAACAAAGCTATGTCTACGTGGTACAGCATTTCCAAAACAAACTATTTCAGCAACATCGATAACAGACCTATGTGTAAAGGGTTATGTGGTCTCTCACTAAACATTACCAGGAGTTAGGAAATTTTCATCGTAAAGACTAGCTATTACCATCTAATATTCTAGATGATAGATACTGTCAATATGGAGAAATACTGTCAATATGGATTCCGGATGGTCAATTAATCTCTTAGCACTACATATGGTCTTGGTCGATCTTGGTATATCTGGAGCCATGCTGACTGCAGTGTATCCCGCAACTGCTGGAGGGTATCTGGGGGACGATCCATAAAGTAAACATGACCATTGAGGTGGTTCCAAAGAAGCTCAGCTGCTTATAAGTCTGGGAAATTCAGGGGGTCAGGGTAATACTTGGAAATTTTGGTCATGCTCTTCCAAACAATGTTGGACATTTCTAGCTATGTGACAAATCACACTGTTTTGCTGGAAGACCCCATCTGTCCTAAGGAAGACAATCAGAGTGTTCATGATCTACAAGGATTGTTTCATACTCAAATTGTTTGAGAGTACCTTCCACGTCGAAGAGTGAGCCCAAAGAATGCCAAAAAAACATTCCCCAGACGATAACACTGTTACCACCAACTTGTGTTCTTTCAGCAATGGTTGCAGGAAGTTGGTTCTTTGATGTTTCTCTATTTACTCACCAATGCAATTTTGTTCGCTGAAACAAGCATGATCAAAGAATGAAACCCTTACCCAGTCGAAAGAAATCCAATTCCGATACTGCTGGAAAAATTGAAGGCTTTTCTGCATCTGCGGCTTCATTAGCAAAGGTGCAGTGACCATCCGTTTGCTCGAAGCCCCATAAGCAGTAAGGTTCAATGAACAGTTGCTTAAGACACAGGTCTCACAGCCCCCTGGTTCATTTTGGTGGTGAGCTGCTCCACTGCAGTGATTCAGTCCGCCCTCATGCCCCTTAGCAGCTGACATTCACCTCTCACATCAATGACATGTGGGGCTCCTCAGTTACCATGTCACTTCTTCACAATGTGCCATTTGTTCATTCATAATACACTTTCACTACAACAGCACGCAAACAGTTCATAAACAGCACAGTTTTCGAAATTCTGCCACTCTTTGCCTGAAAGTCAGTAATTATCCCTTTTTGGAACTGATAGACTGCCTCTTTTACCTATGACAGCAATGAGGAATGTGTGAGAAGACAGCCTATCACATACCTTAAATTCCCACCAAGCCAGCTCACGGCACCTGACTTCAATCATGAGCCACCCATTGATTGCAGATTTCGAAAGCATGAGTGGTCATAATAATGTGACTCAACTTTGTAAAAGGACAGTGTAAATAGAAGAAGTGGAATTTTATACGTTCTTCTGCAATCTAATAGGCAGTCAAAGTCACCTGCAGTTCCTGGATGTGTACTTTTACTTGCTGTTGATAATACATTAAGCTATAAGCACTAGACATATTAAAAGCAATTAAGCCTGTAACATGATAACGTGCGTATTTACTATGATCACTGGCAAGGAGCAAGGAAACGATTTATGCTGAAAAAACAGTGGCAATCTAGAACATGTATTTTGCAACTATTATCCAAATTTGTGCAATTAACTGCAAGTGAACTTAAGTCACTAGCATCATTGATTGAAGCAACCTAATAATCACCATTAGTCAAACAGACATATGTTTTATTTGGAGTAGACATCAGTGGATAAGTATAGCCCATTACATTCACTTTCTCTTAGACACTGTCATAAAAGAGCGGGTAGAGCTTCAGGAACAGTCATATAGATTAACTCATTCTTGACTTTATACAAAATGGAGATTCTGTTCACACCAATGGTATTCTCTTCAGAACTTTCCCTATTATATTAGCGTTAAGGAACAGACCTTTAGACAAAGCATCAATTTCCTTTAATTAGAACCTACTCTCCTAAATAAATGCAACAGTGTTAACATAGCCTAAAACTGCCCTCCCAATCTAAAGATACCCCTGTAACGACCGCAGATAGTGTATAGGCACCGCAAGCAATGGTGCAAGCCACACCAAGGAGGGGAGTCTAATGGTCCATTGGTTTTCACAAGACCCACCGCTAGAAGGATGGGCTTGCTGCGGCAGATGACCCCCAGGTCGATACCCCTGGTACAACTTGCCTGCAGTGGTAGCCGAGGTGTGACGAGGTACAGAAACGTGGAGAAGACTCAAAGTTAGGTACAGGCAGGAAAGTTAGCGCAGGTGGCAAGGTTCGTAGTAAAGGGACGGAAACAAGAAGTTCTGATACATGGTATAGGAAATAACACAATCAGGAACATTTTCTCTCAGGCAAATGGCACTGGTATCAGGGGAATGCTGGTTAATATAGGGCCAGCGGCCAGCAGAGACAGTGAAAGGAGAGTTGAGTAACTGCTATAGGGAATGGGACCACGAGTGCGCCCACACCCTGACATGCTGAACACTGCACCACTTGCGGATTCTGGGGAAGAGGAGTCAGAGGTATGGGGTTTCCAGACTGAAGGAACTCCTCCAGTAGTAAACGGTCCAAGATGTTTGCTTCTGGCTCCCAGGATCTTTATTCTGCCCAAACTCTTTCCAGTCAACAAGAAGGAGCGGGGGACGGGGAGGTCTTTTTGTCCACTTGGGACTTCACACGTGTGGACAGCAGTTGCAGGGATTTACGTGTGTCACTTCAGATGGACGTCATATCTCGGATCAGGTCGTCCACAGCTGAGACATCAGAAGGTATAGGCAGGGAGAGTGGTAGGCAGGAATGTTGGCATAGACTATATAAAATGGGGAGGCACCAGCAGAATCCGAGTCCAGGGAGTTGTAAGAGCACTCCGCCCACGACATTAAACTGACCAGTCATCTTGATGCGCT
Organism: Phyllomedusa bahiana; assembly: GCA_025379985.1. Classification (NCBI taxonomy): domain Eukaryota; kingdom Metazoa; phylum Chordata; class Amphibia; order Anura; family Hylidae; genus Phyllomedusa; species Phyllomedusa bahiana. The sequence continues at coordinate 26,921 of JAODAL010025314.1, forward strand.
CACATGAAGTAAAGTATGCCCATGACCAGGCAGTGGTATAAGGTGTAACATCTTAGAAAAAGTGTCTGCGACCACCCAAATGGCTCTATTACTGGAGGACAGAAGATCACTATTGAAGTCCATTCCAATGTGAGTTCAAGGACTATTTGGAATCGGCAAAGGTTGCAGCAGGCCTGCTGGCTTGAGGTGAGGTGTCTGGCTGTGGACACAAATGGTGCAAGACACCAGTAGAAGCGAGATATAAGTTGACAAGATTTTTGTACTCTGGGATGCCCGGCTAGCAGAGAGTTATGTCCACATTTCAGAATCCTCTTCCTGAACGCAGGGCGCACATAAGTATTTCCAGGGGGAACACGCTGAAGGTCTATGGGAACTGCGGAAATCAAGCATGTGCCATGGAGCCGCCTCCTACACCTATAACATCAGAAGTGTGTGAGAGAGAATAGGCTTTGATGTTCTTCTCTGCAGGATGGAAGTGGATCAAAAAGCTAAACTGGGAGGAAAAGGGGGACCAACTGGCTAGTTGTGGATTTAGACATTGAGCCAACTGGTTTACTAAAGATTCTTGCAATCGCCACTCTTCCAAGGTCAGTTTTATGGCTATTAGTTCACGATCACTGATAGTATAGTTTTTCTCAGTTGGAGAAAAGGTTTTGGAGAAGAATCTGCACGTATCGGTCTTGCCTTATGGTCTCTTCTGCATTAAGACCACTCCGGCTACCACAAAAGAGGCATCAACATCTAAGAAGAAGTTGTGGTGTCTGGTCAAGACAAGATGTTTGCAGAGGTAAATGCAGATTTCAACCTGAATAATGCATCTTCTGCCAATGGTGGTCACAGTTTGGGCTTACCATTCATCTTGGTGAGCACCTCAATCGGTGCCACCATCATAGAGAAATTGAATTGTCGCTAATAATTGGCAAAACGTAAAATCGCTGTATGGCCCGGAGACCAACTGGACAAGGCCACTGCAAGATGGCAAATTTAGCAGGGTCCATTTGCAAACCTTTGTTAGAGATAATGTACCCAAGGAAGGGTAGGTTGGTCTGATGGAAGAGTCACTTTTCCAGCTTGGAGTAGAGACTATTATTTCTTAGACATCTTAGTACCTGGCACACATGAGTATGAAGGGACTCTGGATTGGGCAAAAAGACCAGGATGTTATCCAGATATATGACAACACAAGAATAAAGGAGAGCTCTGAAAATTTCATTTACAAAGTTTTGGAAGACAGCCGGGGCACTGCACAGACGATTGGGAATTACCAGGTACTTGAAATGCCCATCTTGTCTCTTGAAGGCCGTCTTCTACTCGTCACCTTCACGGATTCTAACAAGATTTTAAGCCCCTTGTAAGTCCAATTAAGAGAAAATTATGGCTCTGCAGAGACAGTCAAAAAGATCGGTGATTAGTGTCAACAGATACTGTTTTTTCATGGTTATTTTGTTGAGTCCATGATAGTCTAAACAAGGATGTAGCAAAGCCTCTTTCTTCTCCACGAAGAAGAATCTGTCACTGGCCGGCGAAGTAGACTTACAGATAAACTCTTGATGGAGATTCTCTTGAATATAGACCAGCATGGCCTAAGTCTCTGGCACAGACAGTGGTAGACCTTGCCCCAAGAAGGACTAATGCTGGGCAGGAGGGTCTGTAGGACAATCATAGGAACGATGAGACGGAAGGCTCTCAGCCTGCAAAATCCTATATGGATCACGTAGACCCAGAAGAGGATTGAAAGCTGTGAGTGGAGACGTGGGATGCATCAAGCGACATGCCACATCAAGCGACTTGTCCCCAATGCGTGACTTCACTTGTCTTTCAGTTGACCATAGGGACATGGCACTGCAGCTAAGGAAGTCCCAGGAGAATTGCTGAGGAACAATGGGGTAACACATAAAATGCATAGTGTAGTGCCCCCCACCTGAAGAGACTCTGGTTCTGTATGGTACTGAATGGAGTCACTAAGGAGTTCTCCGCTAACGGAGGTGATGACCAAAGGTTTGTTTTGGTGGAAAAACGGGAGGCGATACTTATTCACCAGGGAAGCATCCATGAGGTTCCCAGCTGATCCAGAGTCCAGGAAAGAAAAAGTTTGAAACCTTTCCTGAACTGGCAGAGATTTGCACCAGCATGGTCAGATGTGGAGAGGGATTATTCACACCTAGGGACTCTTCTCCCACGTAGCCCAGGTGCATGAATTTCCCATAGATGAGGCTGACCACGAATGCTACCTTGGACTGTTCAGTAGAGAACTAGTTTGCCATGAGTTTCAAGTGCCTAGTACACTGTGTGATGAATTCCCTGCATTCTTTAGGGTCCCCATCGAATTTCGTTGGCATGGAGAGCCGCAACTTGGGACCGACGAATGCCACTGGAGCCACAGATGCTGATAGTGGTTGCTGCTGCTGGGTTGCGAGAAGTTGCTGCATCATGGCAGACAGCTGTGGCACGTGTTGGGTCTGCTGGGTGATCTATTGCGACTACTGGGCAATCACCCTGGAGACATCTTGGATTTCCGGGAGGATTTTGCTGTAACAACAGCAGGTAATGAATCCACTGAGCTAGCTCAAGCGATGGTGCAAGCCACACCAAGGAGAAGAGTTTAAGAGGCCGTTGCTTTTCACCAGGTAGGATGGGCTTGTTGCGGCAGAAAACCCCCAGACTTGCCTGCGGTGGCGGCCACAGTACAAAAACATGAAGAATCGAAGTCAGGGACAGGCAGGAAGGTCAGAGCAGGTGACAAGGTTTGTAGACAAGGGACGAAGGCAAGAAGATCTGGTACACAATATAGGCAATAACACAGTCAGAAACATTTTCTCTCAGGCAAATAGCACTGAAGAACTGGCAAGGTTGTCGAGGGAATGCTGAGTAATATAGGGTCAATGGCTGGCAATTGCTCAGTTACCGATGCCTTGGCCCTTTAAATTTCACAGTTGGCGTGTGCGCGCACTAGGGAACGGGGACGCACACGACGGCTGGCAGTGACAATGTAGGGAGAGGTTAGTAACTGCTACAGGGAGCGAGACTGTGAATGCGTCTGCGTCCCGACATGTAGGACGTGGCGCCACTCGCGGTTACCGGGGTAGAGGAACTGAATGTACGTGCGAGACTGTGTTCCAATATGTGGGTTGCGGGAGCACCTGTAACTGCCCCCATCCAAGCCAATGAAGCTACAAATATTTTCATTTTCACTATGCTCATTGACATAAGAGCTTCCTTGTCAATATATATTTTTTAATTAAAGAACAATTAAAAATGCATGGTAGTATTTGTTATCCAATAAATTTATATGCAATTGAATAGTAGGAACGCTAATCCAGATGCCTGATCTAGAAAAATTTGGAAGCACATAAATAAATGTTTTAATGAAGCCAATTGAATTAGTACCACATAATTAATATTCATTGTTTCTGATCAAATAATAAACTATTATTGCAATGGATATGGCCATTATAATAACCATGAGCTAATATCCAGAGTTACCGCCATGTGCAGCACAATCTGCAGTGAATCCTGCAGTCGCTGGATGGTGAGTGATGAAGGAACCATTGAGTGAACACGACAATGGAGGTGGTCCCACAGATGCTCAATCAGGTTCAAGACTGGGGACTCTGGGGGTCAAGGTAGTACATGAAAGTCTTGATCATGGTTTTCCAACCAATGCTGTACTACAGTACCTCAAGAAATAAATATGTACCGTATACAACAAGCACAACATGACTCCTAAATGTAACAGAAGTATATGAAAAAAGAGCGTTTTATTAATTTAAAATATAACTTTTAAAAATAACCTTACACAAATGAAAAACAAACACTTGTAACAAAAAGAGGAAAATTTTAACAATAAGTATCGTAAGGTATATGAACGGTGTATATAATGCCAAAAAGTTGAGAGATTTGTTCCTATAGTACCTGAAATAGGCTATACTGACCTTATGCAGCCCAAACACAGGGTAATCGCCCCGAAAATGTTGGCCATGTCTGGAACCTCAATCTATGGTAACTCACCCTAACTCACCCTGTACATAATGTCTAATTGTATAACTGCATTTTTCTCCTACTTCACTCTGTGTAGCACTTTTTTTTGCCTAAAGCACAAATAAAAGCATTCCAAAATACACCTTGTGCAGCAAAAAAGCCTCACATGGTTGACAAAAATAAAGAAATGGTAAACGTCAATGCAAAAAACAGAAGCAACGATGAAAAAAACAATCATTTGTTGCCAAAGAGTAAAGAACTAGAATATTGTTAGGGGTGAGGGTTTTTTTTTTTTTTTTTTTTACATAGGGTGATTTATGCGGGTTTGTAATATAAAGGTTCCTTAAATTATCCATCATTACCACAGTACCATTATAATGTCCAACATGTCACAAAAATGCAGAATCTTTTGGATTATTGAAAGCATTATTATTACCACGTAAAATGACTTATCTGATGTGAAAAGTGGGGCTGAATCCTGATGGCTAAAATTGGCTGCTTCCTTACAAGGGTTTTGCCATTAGGTAAAGTCCCCTGCACTGATAGATTGCAACTAGCTGCGAGCCGACTGCAAATGTGAATGAGGAGAGTGGCGCTTCTATGGTAGCTCCCGAATATAAGTGCCCTCCTCATTCACAGTCTTCTCATAGCTAGTTGCAAGCAATCAGTGCCTGGGAATTCACCTTGTAGTAGAATCCCTTTAAGGGGTATTCTCGCCACATGGATTAGCTTTAACCATGTACGCAAAGGTAAATAAAGATTATTACCAAATACAGTTGAGCTGTAGGTAAAAGAGTAGTTCATGTATCCTGCTTGAGTACACAAGCTTCCCTAGATTACCAGCCACTTCTCACTCCTCTAGCAGCCCTGGCCAGGATTCGTTGGGATAGTGACATCATTCCCTGCTGTGTCTTATCAGCAGCTCAGGAGCCTGTTTATGTTTAAACAAACTTTAACTCTTACAAGCTCTGCTGTCTTCTGCCCTGTTGCTTTAAGCCTTCAATCACCAATGTTCCTCTGACAGGCTCAGCTAGAAATAACAGGAATGATTTGCCAATCACTGCTGTAGAACTTCCCACAGCCTAAACAGGAGATGTGAGCCTAAAGCTGGCTGTGAAGAGCAAGCTCTGTGAAACAGAATGGTGAGAATACCCCTTTAAGGGGTTAACTATATGTTAAAAGACTCTATGCACTGCATATTTCACACTAAAACAGGTTAAGTTGCTCTTTGCAATTGGTGGTAAAATACAATGTTTATTTTTTTGCCCCTCTCATTTACAGTAATAAAGGAGATTATAATACCATTAGAACAGGTCCATTTGCAATACAGATAAATTTTGAAGGAAGGAAACTGCCATTTGTATCAATAGGAAGTCTATGTCAGATTGTCAAGAACAAATTTGGCTGAGGGCCATTTCCTATCCCAGCTCTCGTACAGTACTATAGGGTGTCAGCTTCGAGCCCGACGCTCCATGACACAGTGCAAATGTGCTCTGTATGAATCTTGCCGGTGGCTTCATTAGTATTCCAGGGCAGTTCTACATGAAGACTTAGCCAGCCCACATTCTAATTGCTTTTGTTGCTGTTTCAACTGCCTATAAAACGAGATGACAATTGCCTCTTTTACATATTGTATTTCAGATTACTGTCCACCCAGAAAGCAATCTGTGTCTTTTTGTCAAACGCATGCAGCTCTGATCTTTCTTTATGGGTGTATTTGTAATGTAAAAAACTGCAGCTTTCTCTTCTTTACCATTTCCTCTTCACTAAGCGGTAAATTGACACTTTCTCCTTGTTGTCGTCTTCTTCACTGAGAATACCTTTCAAGAATTAGATCCAGCAAGTTCATAGGACAACTACACTGATAACGAGCTAGTAGTGCATGGTGCTTGCAGATCATCAGTCAGGTTAATATTGGCCTGGTAATGTGACAAACCAGTAAGAGCTTCATTAATGTATCACTTAAGAAACCACTTAATGTATATTGGAATGTACTTTATCTGGAAGGGTTATTAGTTACATTTGCAAATATATCAAAACCTTTCTCCGTTTGCTGCACAATGTCTCGCTAAAACTTTCTAAAGACAGAAAATTTTTTTAAAATGGGTTCGTTTAAATACAAATTAGGCTTATAGGTGTGGAATTTTACCCATTGAAACAATCCAAAAAGGCATTCATTTTTAACTTTCTTCCCCCGTCCCCCTCCGAATCTAATTGGGTTTGCAATGGGGGTGTTTTGCAAATTTGGAGGGAGTAAACATAGGCTAAGGTATCAGCAATAACAACGCAGGAGTGTTTCCGGGGTTTTCCCCGATATAAGACCCCCCCTTTTGAAAGACTGCAGGTCTTGGGGGGTCCCTAATGGAAGACGTCCCCCGAAAGAAGCATAGCGGGGGTGTGCGTCACTCCCTGTGCGGGATAGGGTAGGGGGTGGGCCGGAGCAGCGGGAGGCGGGCGGCCGGGAAGGGCAGCGAGGAGGCGGCCGGGGGGGGACGGGAGCGATGGGGAGGGGGCGCGGCACGGGAGATGGAGCGGGGGGAGAGGTAAGTTTTTTTCTGCCTAAAAGGGGCCCCTATCCCTGTCTTCGTGGCCCCTTCCCCTCCCTACAGTGGCCCTATACTGCCTACGCGGGCCCCCTATCCTGTCTACAGGGGGCCCTATACCTCCCTACAGCGGGCCCCTTTTCCTCCCCTATTTTAAAGAGACCCCGAAAGTAAGACATACGGGGACTTTTGGGGGGAAAAAAGAATGAAAAGACGTGCCTACTAGGGGAAACATTTTAGTGAAGCAGGTAAGACATGGTCACAGTTAAAGGGGTGGTATAATTATTATTATTATTATTTTTATTTTTTTTTGGTTTAGAATATGTGCTCTATCAAAAAAAATATATATTTTCACTTCCCCTTTCACCTGGGATCTAATGCTGCACAATCCTCATTCTGAAAATAAGTGCTCTGAAGGGTGAAGTCAGCCAATGGCCAGCCACATGATCTTTGCAGCTGGTAATTGACTGCAGTGTAATACCCTATTGAAATCAAAAGTAGAAGAAAAAAGAAGAACAACGTTGAATGAGGATGGCACAGCATCGGAATTTTTTTTAATCTCATAAGGCAGCAGTATCCCAACCCCTCCTCCCCCCCAAAAAAAAGAACCACACAACTTTTTTAAAGTAGCTTGTTGTTTTGAGTTCTTAATTCTAACATACAATTCAAAAAAAGGTTGTAGTGCAATGGTCCCCCTTCCGTCCCTAAATGCAAGTTTCTATTTACACATGGTACAGTTTGAACGGGGCCACCAGATTTTGGTGTATTTTTAGCCAAAAAAATGTATGAACAGGTCACTCCAAAAAGTTTGGCGTGATAAGTGTCTTTGGAATGCGACAACGACACTTTTTAAGGCACAAAAATTTGGGGGGTTTTTTAGGGGTGCACCAAATTTTAGAATTAGACACATTTATGATTTTTTGACGCCCAAAATAAGTGGTGTAACAGTTTGGGAAAGCCAGACCCAAATTAACCCTTATCGGGACCAGTTTTGGGGCCCTTCCCGCAAGGGCCCCCCTTTTTAAAAACTGATGTTCAATTTATGTGAGAAAAACTTTTTGCATTTTAACCTCCCTTGATTAGGATTTTTTTTCTCATGACCATTTTGCTTTAAGTTAGTAGAAATTTGGTTCCATAATTTCCCTTTTTTATTTGTGAAAAAAAATCAAAAATTTTGTTTTAAAAATTTTGGAAACATTTTTCAATTTTTAAAGTTCAAAAAAGTATGCATGTAAAAACAATAGTATTCCACCAAAAAGTTTAGAAATTTGGGATTACCCCCTATTTCTATGTAGGTTGGTATCATTTTTTTAAATTTTTTTTTTTTTTTCGACATTTGAGGTCTTTGAAAATTTTGAGCAATTTTTTTACTTTTTAAAAAAACTTGCAAAATTGATTTTTTAGGGACCAGGCAATTTCTTTTTTTTAAAACTGTGTATTTTATTTTAATAAAGAAAATACAAATATACATAATAAAATCAATAGACTGGTATGCATATGGAAATTTGAAGTGACGAAAGAGGTCTACATATAAGCATGGTGATATGCAAATGAACATGGAGCAAAGGCAATGTACAAAAGAATTGCATCTATGTACAAGGTTACAAACCTAGCCTCTGAATGTATATGGAACATTTTAACCAGGAAAAGTAAAATATGTCTAGCTAAATATACTAAATAAACATGTAAAATCATGTAAAATCACACGAGGAAAAACACGGGGGACACCTTGGGCATAAGTATCTGGAAGAGCAACTCTCAGGAATCAGTAACAAACTGTGCTTATCAAGACAAGGGAAGTCAAGCTATCGATTATGGGTAATGGTGTAAGTGTCCCATAATCTCCATGTGATATCAAACTTCTCGAGCCTGTCATCTACTACAGCTGTTAGATACTCCATTTCCTGGATATCTTGTGAGGTGGGGAAGTAGAGGGGGATCTCTTCTTTTCCAATGCCTAGCTATAAGACATTTAGCTGCCATTAAAAGATGCAATAGCAACTGTAGCTGGTTTTGAGAAAGATTGTCAGGGGGGATATTTAAAAGGCAAAACTGGGGGCTAGTGGGAAAGTGAGTCCAAGGACTTCTGATATCAGCATTCCAGTTTCTAGCCAAAAGGGTTGTATCTTTGGGCAATCCCAAAAAATGTGCGTTAATGTACCTCGTTCTCTCTGACATCTCCAGCATGTCTCAGGAACATTGGGGTATAATGAGTGGAAAAGTGTAGGGGTGTACCAAAACATTAGAAGCTTATACTGGTTTTCCTTATACAAAATACATGAGGATTCATGAGGATTCATGAATTCATGAGGATTCCACCTTCTTGGACCACCCCCCTTCACCTTTCAGAAATTCCGCCCCCTTAAACCCCCCCAGGAACTCATGACACCTACGTCCTCACTGCCCCCAATTTCCCCTTTCCCCTTCTGTCCTAACCGGGCTGTAAAACTTACAACGAAACTCTCACAACCCCCCTGGACATTGGCACCACTCACACACGTACCCCAGATCAGACCCCGGCACCCTTGGACACACCCGACTGGGTTTCCCTGCAACGATGCCCCAGGTGGTAGCTTCTGGGAGAAATCGAAGTCCCTGCGACTTTCCCCACTACAAATTCTGTCGGATTTTATCACACTCCCCTTACAGCCCCAAACAAAAAATATTTCACCCCCCTCATTAAACCCTTAAAACCAACAACCCAAAACGCCTGTTTGACACCATCCACCCCCTTCTAGGCCTAAAGCTCAGGCCCCGGTCTCTGACCCTGTGCTGGGACCTGGCCACTCACTTCAAAGACAAAATTGACGTACCCGGCATAACATTCTCACAAACCCCCAAGCAGATATCCGTCCCTCCCGCCATCCTCTAGTTGTTCCAGCTCTTGCCCAACGACGAAGAAAGAAGTACCCAGGCTTCTCCTGCTCCGCCCCACCCCTGCCTAGCGACCCATTCCCTCCCCCTTTCCCCAGTTATTTTCTCCAGTACCTCTTCCCCCTTTACTGAAATCTGAAAACCCTCTCCTCCATGGGATTTTCCCCATCCTCCTTTAAAAGGCTACATAACTCCCCTCTAAAAAAAACCCCCCCTGGACCCACCTGTGCTGAAAAACTACCGACCAGTCTCAAAACCTTCCCTTTATCTCTAAGCCCTGGAACGCCTGGTCTACTCTCGCCTAACCCGCTTTTTCTTCTAACCTCTTTGGATCCTTACAATGGGTTTTCCCGCTCTTTACACCCCACAAAAAAACCTCTAGTTAAGTCTCTAACGATCTCCACACTGCTAAATCTCAGGGAAAACTCGTTTTTGGTTTTTTCTGGTTCTCCCCTGCAGCATTTGACACTTTTGATCACCATTTCTCCTCAGCATGCCCAAATTTGGCATCCAGACATGCTCTCGCTTGGTTCTCTTCCTCCCTCTCTGACCGCTTCTTCAGTGTCTTTTTGCAGGTTCTACCCCCTCCCCTTCCCCTTCCCGTGGGGGTACCCAGGGGTCAGTTCTTGGCCCCCTCCTCTTCTCAATCTATACAGCCCCTTTTTGGAAAAACCTCATGATTCGGTTTCCCAGTACCCCTCTCGTGATGACATCAATTATATACCTCTTCCCCGAGACCTCATCACCCCTGCTACAAAAACCAGTGACTGCTGTCCGCTGTCTCTGACATCAGTCCCCTTTTCTTTCCAACTAAACCTCACCAAAAAGAATTCTTGTTTTTCCCATCGCAACCCAACCCCCCATCTGCTATTTTTTCCCCTCAGTGTGTGGCTCACCATAACACCTAGGCAGCAGGCCCGATTCTGGGGGTTTTTCTAGACTCTATTGACCTTCACCCCATATATCCCAATCCCTTGCCCCCCCTGTCCTTGCACCTCAAGAAAATCTCCGAATCCGTCCTTTTTCACTGGGAAAAACTCAAACTCTCATTGTTGTTTTTTCATTCTCGTCTTAACTTAACCCTTGTTTCGGTCTCCCCCTCTTAAAATCTCCCCCCTCCCCAATCGATCCGAATGCGCAGCCCGGCTTGTCTTTCTCTCCAGCCCTATACTGATGCCCCTACCCTGTGTCAGTCACTGCACTGTTGCCCCTCCCCGTACAGAATACAGCATAAACTAATCCTTCACTCATAAAGCTTCCACAGTGCTCACCCCCATACATCTCCTCCCCCCTCTTTACCACCCTGCCCCTCTCTCCCCTCGCCGGAATCAAACTACAGCACAATCATCCGAACCTCCCAGGTCTTTAAGATTTTGCCGTGCTGCACCCATTTTGGAACATCCTACCCTACCCTCGGCACAAACCAGCCCTTGCGTTTTAAGAGTGTCTGAAAAACATTTTCAGCAGGCCCACCAAAAACCCCAATTGTTAACCCCCACCTTCTTCCACACATTTTTAAACCCCTACACTAGGGCACTCCAGGCACTTATCTGTAAATTTTATGTCAGTCATGGTGGAGGTTCACCAAATTTTTTGTAAACCTCCCCTATTTTTAAAGCTGGGGGGCCATTGTAAAATTTACACTTCTCCCCTTTGTTTCCCCCAGGCACCCTCTTGATTTTAAGCTTTGCACCCGGGCCCCCCCCTTGTGTTCCCTTAAGTAGTTTCACTGGAAAAGTCGTCTTTTGTCGTAATTATCCCTACATTGTAAAGTGCTGCGAAATATGTTGGCGTATAAAAAATAAAATTTATTAATTAAATTATTAAAAAAATTTAAAAGTTTGCAAAAGTCTCAAAATAGATAGGAGTCCCCCAAAAAAATTTTGTTTTGTCTTCTATAAGAGTGTTTGGGGACCTGAGTTAGATCAGGTCCTAATAAGATTTGGTAGATGGAAGAAATCAACCCATCAGTTGAAAAGCTATTCCTACATAATTTTTCAAAACTCGTGGGAGGTGAGACTGAAGTAGTGGATAAAGATTTATTTAAGAAATGGCGGACCTGCAGGTAAAAGTAATAGTTACTATTTGGTAGACCAAAACTGTCGTGTAAGACCTTGAACAGTAGAATTTCTCGGGTTTCGTGATTCACTATGTCATATGCAAACAACAATGGCCAGGCCGGGATCTGTCGCAGCTGCGCGGCCCATTTCTGAATATCAGGGACAGATAAAGCCCCTCAGTTTTAGAGGCCAGTAGCACTGATTTAGAGATGCGATGTCTGCCCCACCCCTTGAAGTGCTAAAAGGGCTTTATATTTCTCAATTACTACGAGAATGGTTAGGGAATGTATCGAACAAAAAAAAAAATTAACTTTTGGGAAATGCGTATCTTAACTGCTGTTATCTGCCCAGCGGAAATAGGCAAGGATGCCATTTGCTCAATGTACCAGTCCCTTTTTGACGTGGTTTTAAAAGGGGGGGGTTATGTTAGTACCCCCTAAATTACCCCTCTAAACTAGACCCTTTAAAGTATTTAAAAATGATTTTGGAATTTGTTACCCCTTTTAAGTATTTCACAGAAATTAAAGCAAAGTGGAGGTGAAATTTTAAAATGTCACTTTTTTTTGCAGATTTTAAATTTTTATGCATTATTCACTGGAACATGGTAGATGTGACCAGATAACTCAACATCAATTCCCCAGAATATGGTGTCTTCAGAGATATCCCATATGTGGTGGCCCTAGTGCACTATTAGGCTCAACCACAAGCCTTAGATTAGGAGGAGCATGTACTGGACTCCGGGGTCTCATTTTCATTCTGATATTCTTTAGGCGCCATTAAAGGTTTTCTGGACCCGCTGAGGTGCTAAAACTTGATAACTCCCCTAAAAAGACCCAATATTGGAAACTACATCCCTTAAGGATTATATCCAGGGTGCAATGAATATATGGACCCCACAGGCATTTCACAATTTTTTTTTAGTGTTAGGCTCTGAAAATGAAAAATAAATAATGTTTCTAACAATCTGCAATTTTAGCTGAAAATGTTTAATTTTTACAAGGAATCCTGCAAAAAAAAAAAAAAAAGCATCCCAAATTGTGTTACACATTTTCTTCCAAGTTCGACAGTACCCTACATTTGGGTGTAATTTGGTGTTTGGGCGCATGGCAGGGCGAAAAAGGGAGGAAGTGCTATTTGGCTTTTGGAACACAGATTTTGGTGGGGTCATATCGCTTTTGCAAAGCCCCCAAAGTAGCAGAACAGGTGAAACGTTCCAGAAGTTACCCCATTGTGGATTCAACATCCTTTTGGATGTCATCTAGGGGTGTATTGTGCATTTTGGGCGCGTAGGTGTTTTTTTTTAGCATTGGGCCATGAAAATGAGGGAGAAAAAACACAGTTTTGGCATTGTTTTTTGGGCTTCATTTTTACAACGTTTGCTGTGCAGGATAAATGACAGAAAAACTTTACTATGTGGGTTGGTAAAATTGCAATGATATAAATTTTATACAGTTTTTATGTTTTACTACTTTTACACAATAGAAATGCCTTTCTAAAAAATTGCATTTTTATGTTGTCACAGTCTGATACGCATAACTTTTATTTTTGTTTTTATGAAGCTGATTATAGGCTTGTTTTTGTTTTTGAGTTGATTTTTTTTTCATTGATACCATTATGGGGTACATGTGTCGCCTTGATCACTTTTTATTTAGGTGTTTGTGAGGCATGTTGAACAAAATTTAGGAATCCTGGTGGTGTTTTTTTTATAATTTTTATTTTTTACAGCGGTCACCATGCGGTATAAATGACATGCTATTTTACCAGCGGGTCAAAATGACTATAGCAATACCCAATTTGTATTTTTTTTTTGTTTTATGCTTTTACACAAAAAAATTTTTTCAAAAAAAAAAACAGGAGGGGCATTTTTCCCCGAGTCATATCTTTTTTTATTTTTCAGTGTATGGAGCTGTGTAGCAGCTTTTTTTTTGCGGGAGTTTTGTTTTTTTTATCGATTCCTTTTTTTGGGGGAAAAAAAAGGGTTTTTTTTGTCATTTTAAATCCTTTTTTTTTAAAGGCTTTTTAAAGAAAATATCAATCTGGTAGTGTTTTTTTTTTTTAACGTGCTCACCGTGAAGTAACTAAAAATTTAATTTTAATCCCTGGGTCGAGTGTTTTATGGGGGATCCCAAAAAATTTATAAGTTTTTTTTTTGGGAAGCACCATTTTTTTTTAAAGTGTTTTTATTGTGTAAAAAAAATTTTTAGTATGCTTCTTTGTGCCATACCTTTTTTATTTTTCCCCATATACAGAGCTGTCTTAGGGTTTGTTTTTTTTTGGGTGAACTGACGTTTTAATTTGCCCCACTTTGGTGTTTATATATTTTTTTGATCGCTTTTTTATTCCCTTTTTTATGTGTTTGGGGGGATGAACAAAAATCACAATTCTGTCCCTGTTTTTTTATGGCATTCACCATGCGAGTTAAAAACATACAATTTTTTAAGGTGGTCTTTCAAAGCAGTGATTACCAAATATCATATTTTATTTATTTTTTTTTTTTTGGGGGCATTGCCATTTAAAAAAGGGAAAAAAAGGGTGGTGTGCATGTTTTTATTTTATTTTTCGTGTTTGTGTTTTACTTTAACTTTTTTTTATTTTTTCATGTTTTCCTTCACTTTTCCCCATAGGGTAGTTGTTTCAGCGATCTAAAGATCGCTGTTACAAGGTAAACCAATACACAGCATTGCTGCTGTATACTGGTCTCCATGGTGACGGTCAATCACTATGCCCACAATGGATTGAAGGTATGATGACATCACCAGACAGCCCGGATGCTTTAGTAAAGCAAAATGACGTGGGGTCCTCCCATTTTTCATAACCAGCCAAGGTAAAACTGGCAGCTGCAGGCTGATGCTATCAAGATAGAAAAGTCCATGAATAATGGCTGACCCTAAAAATACCAGTCTGCAGCCACCCCAGAAGCAGACCATCATATTAGATGGCCCTCCTTCTGACAGTAACCTGGCTCTTCCCACACCCCTGGTGTGTTGGGTACTGAGATAATAGTGACAGGCGTTAAATGTCAGCTTTGTGATGATGAAAAACACTGCTTGCTGACACCAAACCTCAGTACTAGTTATGGTAAGTCATCTGTCAGATACCGCGATTACTAAATTTGGAATAAAACGGTAAAAAAAAAAAACCCACAGAAACATCAGAAAAAAATTATTTATTTAAATAAACACTCCCCGCTACCAGGCCTCAATGACAATTTTACTAAAGGATTAGATTTAACGCTGATCCGACGTAGTCTAACAAATCTGATAGTATTAGAATAAAACTCCATCCTCTGAATCCCTGAAGATCATGGCTGTGACTGTTCTCCTGGGGGAGCAGGGAATGGAGTACAGGCCACAGCTGCAGTACAATCTCTGGGGAGTTGGTCTTCTGTCTCACTCTAGGATATTATACCTGTAAATTTTGGCCTGTACCTAACACCCATGCTTCCTAACGATGTGCTATATGGCCTAGTGTCAATACAAAATACAACCCCCACCTAACACTTTATAACCACCCTACCTTAACTTATCACCCCAAAGTCCTATTAGTCCACCTATCATCCCATGCAGAGTTTGTACAGGGGTGGGAAAAGCTATGGATATGCTGTAAAATTGATAGGTCTATGATGTTTATGTGGTTAATTTTGCAGAATAGCAGAGACAGAAAATCCAGCTCACCTGCGTTTTTTCCTGAAATGCACAGAAAATGTGTGCAACCAACAAACATACCCAATACTGGAAAATGTGTAAAATAGAAATTCAGCTTTTCAGGTCAAATTCAGTAGTTTATTAAATAGATATTCAAATTCACAAGGAAACAGGATAACGTGTTGCAGGTTAAACAAACACCCTTAATCATAGCATAGCTTGCATTACACAGGTGTTGCAATACATGTAAACGGTGGACCAATCAGATTCAATAAAAAAAGACATGTGACACAACAAAGACACAGTATAACAATGACATAATAAAACATCTTAGTAATAATAAATAACATCTTGCCTTTTATTTCAATCTTGAGGATAACGTGTCTCAAATAAAAATATATAATAAACTCTATTTAAAAGTTTTATTTTATAATCACCTCCTCTAGAGAAAGGAAAAAGTCTTTCAAGACCCTGAACCCAGAGAGCAGCAATACTGCCTCCGCGACATAAAGCAAAGTGTAAGGAGGCGGCAGATACATTCCTGGTATCAGAGTGTCAAATAACAGAAATATGTTTTCTGATGCATGCTTTTAAACGTTCTGATGTACAACCAATATATTGGAGATTACAGTCCGTATATGTAATAATATTTGCAGGGACAAAGCGTAGCTGGGAGAAGTCATCATGATGGTCTGAAGCGGATGGGGAAACGATAACCCATCAGAGAAGATATCAGCTGTGTGTCTCTGGATTGTACTGCACTGTAATCACCTATATGTCTGCAGAGCACCTGCATAAAACTGGTATCTTCCCCCATGTGGTCATTGTATGGCAGTAATATATGTCTGCAGTCCTATGTATAAATGATCCCCATATGGTCACTGTATAACAGTACTATATGTCTACATAGCACCTGTGTACAACTGGTACCTACCACTATAGTGATACTGTATGGCAGGAATATTAGTAGTAGGTTTATTTTTAGGAACACTATGGCGGTATTATTCATTCACTATGTGGAGGTTATATGTGATCATGATGTGGCAACATTGTTTAACCCCTTAACGACCCTGGACGTATGAGTATGTCCCAGGGTCGCTAAGGGGCTTTGCAGGGGGATCGCTCCATAGGCAACGCATTAGGCTGTATTAACATTCGCACCCCCGGGGGGTAAAGCACCATAGGGGGACTAAATGTTACATTAAAAAAAAAAAAAAAAAGTACAAAAAAAAAGTATTAAAAGTTCAAATCACCCCCCTTTCTCCATTTACAAATAAAATCATTAAAATAATAAAAAAGTCACACATATTTGGTATCGCCGCGTCTGAAATAGTCAGATCTATAAAAATATAACATAATTTATCCCTTACACTGAACACCGTAGAAGAAAAAAAATTCCAAATGCCAAAATTGCGTTTTTTGGTCATTTTACGTCACTCAAAAAATGGAATAAAAATGATAAAAAGGCTAGCGATAAAAAGTATACTTCAGCCCGCAAAAAATGCCCCCTCACTGACGTCCGTAGGTGTTAGTACAAAAAAGTTATTGGTCGCACAAAATGGCGCCGTGGCGCAAATTTCAAAAATAGAAAATGTTTGGAATTTTTTTACTGTACCAAAACATAACGGAAACCCTACATGTTTGGTATTTCCGGATGCGTAACAACCTGTAGAATACAGATAACACATTATATTTACCGAAGATTGAACGCCGTAAAAGCAAAACACCCAGAAACATGGCAAACATACGTTTTTTTTTCACAATTTGTCCCACTTGGAATTTTTTTACGGTTTCCCAATATATTCTATAGTATAGTGAATAACACCATTAGAAAGTACATCTTGTCCCACAAAATAAAAGCCCTCATATGTCTATGTAGGTAGAAAAATAAAAAAGTTATGGATTTCAGAAGGCGAGGAGGGAAAAAACGAATGTGTCAACAAAAAAAAAAAAAACGCCGGGGATAGAATACACACAACCCACCTGCATGTCCTCTCACTGCTTCTCCTCCTTGCCTGCCAATACACACATCCCTGCCCCTCCTCTTAACTGCCTTTCCTTTGCATGTGCACGACCTGGGCAGGACAGAATGCTTCCCTGACCAGTAAACAAACACCGTTGCTAAGCACATGTAAACCAGCCCGTTCTCTAAAACCGTAGCACTTTGCCAATAGTAACCAAGGACGTATATCCTTAGATTTTTTGTCCCCACATTTTCAACTATGATCTTCATAGTGAGACAACCCCTTTAAGGGGTTAATCTTTGAATAGTGGTATTGATAATTTTAGTCTTGGTTTGGTTAGCAACAGTACTGTTGTATTTGTAACTTGTACAGTAGTATTATGTGGTCACTGTAAGACCATTATAAAGAGGTATCATCCACAGAATTTGTGTTACAGCTATTTGTGTGGATTTATATATTTCTATATAAATACATCTTTGCAGACACCAGTAACGCCGCTATTGTGTTGGGGCTGGTCTGCTGGAGGGGGCATAATTGTTAGGTGGGGAATAGTTATAAGTGTGTCGTGTGATGGCATGTGTTTTAGTACGGTTGGGGATGTGGCCTGATGTGTTCCTCTTTGCAATCTCTAAAAGTTAGGAATTATGTAATAGGTTGCCTTTAACATATACAGTAATATTGCTTTATACATTATCTCACAAAAGTGAGTACAGCCCATGTGACTCATTAGTGTTCTAAACAGGACAATAGAAGATACTAGATTTTAGAGAACAAAAATCTAAATTAATAAAGCATGGCACTTACAGTATCTGACAAAAGTGAATACACCCCTCACATTTTTGTAAATATTGTATTATACCTTTTCATGGGAAAAAACTGAATAAATGACACTTTGATACAATGTAAAGTAGTCAGTGTACAACTTTTGTAAGGCTATGTTCACTCGACGTTTTGAAAACTGCATCAAAACTGCATCCGAAAAGCGGATCCCAAAAACGCAACAGCTGATGATTTTTAAGGGATCCGTTCTCTCTCAAACACACAGCTCGGCTGTCCCGAGCAGGAGCACACACAGCAGCACTCCTCGCCTGCGCAATTTCACTTGTTCATGCGCTTTCAGCATGTAAAGCGGATCAAAAACGTATCCAAATCTCTGCTGCGCTTTGAGATCCAATTTCCGCATCGCAAAATCGGATCCCATTGTTTCCTATGGGGACTTCTGCTGCGTAAAACGCAACAAGAAATGACATGTAATTTCTAAAGACGGATCCACAAAACGCAGCAGAGGAAAGCTCTCAAAAGCGCATCAGCGTTCTCCCGCTTGTGTACAAAAGCCGAAGATACGATTTGCTTCTGAATCTGAACTAAATCCAAATCAGAACAGTAATGTATTTAGTAATAGTCTTTATTTACCTTTCCTTACATGTCTAAAGCTAAAAAATGAGATGGGAATACCCTTGTAATCATTACATTATCACCCCTCGTCCCCAATTATAGCAAATGCAGAGATGCAGGAATCTAAAAGAACTATGTACTGTTAATATACTTTTTTGTGCAGTTACTACAGAGAAACCCTCCAAGATAATGACTATATGAGTTTAAATGTAGAAATATTAGGGGAAGATTGTTAGTCAGTGATGGAAGCAGGTTAGAAAGCTATTTTGCATAAAAAATCCTGATACCACAGGATCTTAAATTAAAGAGGTACAGATCTGTAATAATCAAGATTAAGCATTTCATGGTATTAACTGAAATCAATAAGTTATCAATAAAGTGCTCGGTCTTCCATATAGAGATGCTTTAAGGTTAATAGATGGATATCCTAAATGAAGGACCCCAGTTAACTAACTTAGAATGCACTTATATTGTACTAGCAATGGGTTGTTTAAAATAGACAAACCATTATGTTATCCTTAAACTAAGTATTTTTATGAATTTGGGCCTAAACATTAAAGTTGCAATAATTAATTTACATTTTTTTGGTACTGGCTGAATTTTTCCATTTGGTTCAACCGAATTTGAAAAAAATTCCGTTTGGAACGTCCCAAACCTGAATTTTTTTAATCTGTCTGTAGCCCCAAAGTTATGGTTTAGGCTTTTAGGCTCTTTTTAGAGCAAATCACTTCTCTGTGGTGCTTCTCGGTCCAGCAGGGCCGTTGCTCACTTCAATTAGAGACAATTTTTGGTGATTTATGGCAAAAGTTGATTCAACCTGACCCAAATTGAAGTGTTTGAATTTGGTTCTAATTTGATTTCAACCCAAAGTGAAACACTAATCAGTATCTCCAGGTCAAAGTTGGGGCAATTTTACTAATGTCTGCAGAGCTGTCATTTATTTTCTGAGTGGAAAAAAGTACACTAAAGAAGTTATATTTACAACCGGCAACACATAATGACTTATACAGTATACAGATATAGCACAGCTAAACTTGAAAAATAAAGCCCCATTATATCACCATTAAGAGTATTATCTCAACCTTTTCAATGGCTTTTGTTTAGAAAAGCAGATATACACAAAAAGCTGTGATATCCGAGTCAAGCTCAAATCTGCTGCATCCATACATCTAAGCTGTCATCATTATATATTTCTGCTAAAGCCCACAAGACCCAGCATGATTACTTATGTGCAATATCATTATTTATTTATCCATGCTGCTTACATAAAGCCAACAAATCTCACAGAATTGTACAGAGATTGTCTCCGTCAGTCCTAGTCCCCAATGGAGCTCACAATCTAATATCTCTAGTTGCACAAATACAGAACAAATGTCAATGGAAGAGCTTAACCCTATCCATATGTTTTTAAAATTGGGGAAGAAAGAGGAACACCCAGAGTACCCAGTATATGAGCGACACCTGCATTGTAAGTTTTCCAGGGTCCTGGGTTACATCTAAATTGCTGTCTATTTATGATACAAATTAAGCTCAGATTGGCAGTACAACAGCAAATTACGTATGAACTTTAGAAACAGAACACTCAGTACTAAATTAAGCATTTGCTAATAAATTCCTAAACTGCAGTATAGAAAATACTTTATGCATCCATATCTATCTATCTATCTATCTATCTATCTATCTATCTATCTATCTATCTATCTATCTTATCTATCTATCTATCATATCTATCTCTCTCATATCTATCTATCTATCTATCTATCTATCTATCTAGCTATCTATCTATCTATCTATCTATCTATCTATCTATCTATCTATCTATCTATCTCTATCTGTCTGTCAGTTTATCTATCACCAGTTGCTAAGCTTAAGTACACCCATATTAAAGAAAGATTTACAACCTCCAAGTATTGTGAATTGAACAGTGTTAAAGGAGAGGATCAACAAAAAATATTGTTGATCATTGATTTCCAATTGTGATGCTAGAATAATTCTTATTAATGGCATGATGTATGTCACGGGCAACGGTAGTGGATCCTCTGGACCACCGCAAGCGATGGCGTAAACCCCGTCAGGGAGAGGAATCTAAATAGGTCCCGGTTTTCCCAGAGCCCGCCGCAAAGCGGGATGGACTTGCTGCAGCGGTAGTCTACCAGGTCGCTTCCACTGACGTGACTTGCTTGCGGAGGCAGCCGAGGTGTAGCATGGTACAAAATCGTAAGGCAAGCTCGTAGTCGGGGACAGGCAGGAAGGTCAGGACAGGCGGCAAGGTTCTTGGTCGAGGACAAGCAGTTAGGTCAGGGCAGGCAGCAAGGTTCGTGGTCGAGGGACGGAAGCAAATGGTACGGTACACGGTAATCAGAGTAAGACTTCTGGAACGCTTTCTCAATAGGCTAATGGCACTAAAGATCCGGAAAGCGGAACAGGAAAGGCCAGGCTAAAATAGGGGCAGCGACCGGCAATACCCAATTACCGATGCGCTGGCCCTTTAAATTTAACAGAGCCGGCGCGCGCGCGCCCTAGGGAGAGGGGGCACGGAAGCGCCGGGAGACGAACGCTGCAGCAGGCGCATGTTCAGGTAAGCAGGCAGAGGGCTGGCCGGAGATAAGAGCGCGGCCGCTTCCCGACATGCGGGTCGCGGTGCCACTCGCCAATGGGACACGGGTGCACCTGCGACCCGGAGTGAGGGTCGCAGGGGCACCCGCGACAGTACCCCCCCACCCCCTTCAGCCTCCCCCTCTTTCTGGCCAGTAGGAATCTCTGGATTACGCTATGGTCCAGAATATTGTCTTCAGGCTCCCAGGACCTCTCTTCAGGCCCGAACCCCTTCCAGTCAACAAGGAAATTACGCTTTTCTCTGACCGTCTTCATGGTCAGAATCTCTTTAATTGTAAAGACTTTGGGTGCATCCGCCTCAGAAGTAGGAGAAACAGTCTTCCGGGAGAAACGATTCAGGATAACAGGCTTCAGGACAGAGACGTGGAAGGAGTTCAGGACTCGCACAGTAGGGGGAAGATTGAGCTTATATGCCACTGGGTTGATGCGTTTCAGCACCTCGAATGGTCCCAGGAACCGAAAGCCAAGTTTATAGCTGGGGATCTTGAGACGGATATATTTAGCCGACAACCACACTTTGTCTCCAGGAGAGAAGGCTGGGGAAGTTCTTTGTCTTTTGTCGGCTTGTGTCTTAGGACGAGCAGAAGCCTGTTGCAGAGATTGATGTGTCTGATCCCAGATAGCCGAAAGGTCCTGAACCAATTCTTCCACGGCAGGAACCTCGGGGGAAACGGAGAGGGGGAGAGGTGGGCGCGGATGTTGCCCGTAGACAATGAAGAAGGGGGCGGCACCGGCCGACTCCAAGTCCAGAGAGGGTGGTAGGCCGAAGAGAAGTCCAATTTCACTTGGAGTTGGGCACAGAGGGAGCGCCAGAACCAAGAGACAAATTGGGCCCCCCGATCCGAAACAATATGTTGGGGAAGTCCATGTAGTCGGAAGATATGTTGAAAGAACAGACCGGCGAGGCGGGAAGCAGAGGGCAGACCGGGCACAGGAATGAAATGAGACATTTTAGAAAACCGATCCGTGACCACCCAGACCATGGTATTACCAGAGGAAGGCAGGAGATCAGTAACGAAGTCCAAGTCCATAGCCACGTGGGTCCAAGGACAGTTGGGGATCGGCAGTGGCTGGAGTAGACTAGGCGACTTGTTACGGGCACAAGAAGCACAAGATTCCACGAATTCACGAACATCCTTGAGCAGGCCAGGCCACCAGTAGAAACGGGAGATGAGAGAGCATGATCTTTGCACCCCAGCCACACGAGAACAATGTCCATAAGAAAGTATCCTCTTCCATAGAGCTGGACGTACGTATGTCTTGCCGGGAGTAATTTGTCGCAGATCTACGGGTGCGGTTGAGATCCACCGGTCTGAAGGGATGATGTGCCGTGAGACCGACTTGTCCCCAATCACGTCTGAGGCACGGGAGAGAGCATCAGCTTTAATATTATTTTCTGCCGGCAGAAATGAATTAGAAAATTGAACCAGGAAAAGAAGAGGGACCAGCGAGCTTGGCGCGGATTTAGCCATCGGGCAGACTGAAGATATAAGAGGTTCTTGTGATCGGTGTAGATAATAACCGGGTGTCGGGCTCCCTCCAATAGATAGCGCCACTCCTCCAAGGCCAGCTTGATGGCCAGCAATTCCCGGTCACCAATGGAGTAGTTCCTTTCTGCGGCAGAAAAGGTTTTCGAGAAGAACCCGCATGTGAGGGTCTTGCCCTTGGGCCCCTTTTGGGTAAGCACTGCCCCGGCTCCCACCGTTGAAGCGTCGACCTCTAGTACAAACAATTTCTCCGTATCTGGCCGGGAGAGTACAGGTGCAGAAGCGATAGCGGATTTCAACTTTAAAAAGCCTTCCTCTGATGCTGGTGGCCAGAGCTTCAGATTGCCATTCTTGGTCAGCGCTACGATAGGCGACACCAACGACGAGAAATGTGGTACAAACTGCCTATAGTAGTTAGCGAATCCCAAAAATCTCTGTATGGCTCGGAGGCCCATGGGCCGTGGCCACTGTAGAACAGCCGATAGCTTGGTGGGGTCCATCTGCAGGCATTTGTCGGAGACAATATAGCCGAGGAAAGGAAGACTACTCTGATGGAACAGGCATTTTTCGAGCTTGGCATAGAGCCGGTTCGCCCATAGACGCCTGAGGACCTGCTGCACATGGGCCTGATGGGAGACTGGATCGGCAGAGAACACCAGAATATCGTCCAGGTAAATGACAACACAAGTATACAGGAGGTCCCGGAATATGTCGTTGACAAATTCTTGGAAGACGGCTGGTGCATTGCAAAGTCCAAAGGGCATGACCAGGTTCTCGAAGTGCCCGTCGTGGTTGTTGAAGGCAGTCTTCCATTCGTCGCCTTCACAAATCCGAATTAAATTGTAGGCCCCTCGTAGGTCCAATTTAGAAAATATCTTGGCTCTCCGGAGTCGGTCGAAGAGTTCAGTGATCAAAGGCAAGGGGTACCGGTTCTTAACAGTTATCTTATTGAGTCTCCAGTAGTCAATGCATGGATGTAGGGATCCATCCTTCTTTTCTACGAAAAAGACCCCGGCCCCAGCTGGAGAGGAGGACTTGCAAATAAATCCCTTCTGGAAATTTTCCTTAATGTAGGCCGACATTGCCTGAGTCTCTGGTACAGACAGAGGGTAGATCCTGCCCCGAGGAGGAGACATGCCATGCAGAAGGTCAATTGGGCAATCATAGGTGCGATTAGGAGGCAGATTCTCGGCTTGCTTCTTGGAAAAGACGTCTGCAAAATCTTGGTAAGGAGCGGGAAGGCACGACAAAGGCTTAGACGGTACTGGAGGAGAAGCAAAAAGCACCGAGCGGGGTGCCACCAGACAGCGAGACTGACACTCTTGTCCCCAACGCAGGACTTCGCCTGTCTGCCAGTCGAGCATGGGGGTATGGCGCAGCAGGATGGGTGTAGAAGACCGGGGTAACACATAACATGTAAGTCTCTCCTTATGGAGTGCCCACACTTTGAGGAACAGGGGTTCAGTGTGGAACCAGACCAGATCACTGAGTGTCTCCCCACTGACAGACGAGAAAACCAGGGGTTTCGCTAGGCAGACCACGGGGAGGCGATGCCGAGACACCAAGGCAGCATCCAAGAAATTTCCAGCAGACCCGGAGTCCAGTTAGGCCAAAGCTTGAAACTGAATCCCTGACCCTGTCCCGACTAGAACGGGCATGGTCAGACGAGGAGAGAGCTTGCTCTCACCTAGGGACGCCTCTCCCACGTACCCTAAGTGCGTGCGTTTCCCGGCCGCTGAAGACGGAGTGGGCAGGACCTGCGGAAGTGCTCCGGACTGGCACAATAAAAGCAAAGGTTCTTCTCACGTCTTCGGGAAAGTTCCTGCGAGGAAAGGTGGGCTCTATCAACCTGCATGGCCTCCTCGGCTGCTGGCTGAAAAGATGACTGTGGCGGCCGTAGGAATACGGGAGCTAGACGAGGAAAACGGCGAGTTCTGACCGATCACACTCCTGGCGGAGCTCTTTTTGCCTTTCCAAAAAACGGATGTCGATCCAAGTGGCCAGAGAGATTAGCTCGCTTAGTGAAGAAGGAAGATCACAGGCAGAGAGGGCATCTTTGATCTGGCTGGAGAGGCACTTCTTGAAGGTGGCCGCTAAAGCCGCATTGTTCCATGAGCGTTCCGAGGCCAAGGTGCGGAATTGCACCGCATAATTGCCTACCAAAGAGTCTCCTTGGCGCAAATTTAATAAGGCGATCTCGGCGGAGGAGGCTCGGGCAGGTTCCTCAAAAACCCCACGGAATTCAGTGAGGAAAGTAGCAAGATTGGCCGTGACTGGGTCGTCCCTGTCCCAGAGGGGGGTGGCCCATGCCAGGGCTTTCCTGGAGAGAAAGCTGACCACAAACGCCACCTTCGACCTTTCGGTAGGAAACTGGTTCCCTATCAGCTCGATATGCAGTGAGCATTGGGTGATAAAGCCCCTGCAAGCCTTGGCATCCCCACCAAATTTCGATGGCATAGACAGACGAAGCCTCGGACCAGCAGACGATGCTGATACTGTGGGTACAGCGGAGGCCACAGGAGTTGGTTGCTGCTGCTTATTTAATAAGTAGTCACTATAAAGTTTAAATAAAATCACTATACTTTGGGTAGATGACACCCGTATGCCGTCACTAAGTTTGGCTAGGTTCACACTTGCTTCGGAGGTTCTGTTGCGAAATCGAAAACTTGACAGAAATACTAATATTGCCACGATACTGTAAGTGAATATTACAACCATATTGAGTGCAGAGATAATTTGTGGACAGATACCACACAGGCAGTCAGCAGAGTAGCACCACATTTTAGACTAGACAAATTCATAAAATGCTTTTCAGGCACAATCACAGGCAGGAGAAACAATTACACCCAGGTACTCAGCAGTGATATCCAGACAGCACAGTGGCTCAGTGGTTGTTAATGTTGCCTTGCAGTACTGGGGTTCTGGGTTCAAATCCAACCAAGGGCACCAAATGTAAGGAGTGTGTGTTCTTCCTGTTGTTTTGTGGGTTTTCTCCAGTCCACACACTCTCAAAATGTGGAATTAAGACTGTGAGCCCCAGTAGAGACAAGGACCAATGTGAATAATGGCAAGCTCTGCACAGCGCTGTGGAATATAACAGTGCTATATAAATGAATAAAATGTCTCCTGTGATTGCACAGTATGCAGTCACTTGCTATCCCTATAGCCTTTTTATTTATTCAGCCCATACCACTATGATGACTTTTTCAGCTACGAATCATTTCTGTAAGGCTGTGTTCACACTGACATTATGATGGAAGGCATTGTTGGATTGGTCATATGACGACATCGATTCATCTTATCTCAATCTTGTCTTATTGGTTTCACATTTGAACTCAGTGTTTACTGGCCTGTAGTGATGAGCTGCTGAGGATGCCAGGTCTGTAGCTATAGTAACCAGTAGTGGCAGACTATCAGGATAAATCAAACCGGTCTGCAGCTATAGTGACCTGAGGAGCTGATGCAGCCCATATAGGAGGAGATATCTAGGAATAGGTAGCACATAGTTAATGGACACATATTGCAAAGTGACTTGTTTTTGCAAGATCTTTAACACAAAAAGTAATCCTTATAGTGAGACAACCCCTTTAATGTCTAACTGACCCCATATATATTTAATCGCTCATGGATTATAAGGCCAGTATACTCTATTGGCTGGATGAATGGGAGTCTACAGGTAAATTTAGCTTATGCACCAGCACATACAGCAAATACAGGTTTTCACAGCACATATGGCAAACAAGAGGAACATAATGTGAAAAGTACCTTATGATCTATGAGCGACACTATATATATGAGAGACTCCATGACTCCATGAGCGACTCCATGTATATTATGTATTTATGTATATATATATATATATATATATATATATATATATATATATAGGAGCCTATAGGTAAATTTAGCTTATGCACCAGAACATACAGCAAATACAGGTTTTTCCCAGCACATATGGCAAATAAAAAGAACATAATGTGAAAAGTGCCTTATGATTAATGAGCGACTTCATATCCATGAGTGACTCCATATATATATAATATATTATATATATATATATTATATAATATATATATATATATAATATATAAATATATATAATATTATATATATTTAATATATAGTAAAAAAGTCCACGGCACTCCAAAATGCACGGCCTTTGTCAAGCCTCTGTGAGGGAGCTGAAACGTCGCTCTTTTGAGCATGGAGGAATAAACTACCTTATTGCTTGAATGCATTTTGGAGTGCCGTGGACTTTTTGTACTCTGTATTTTGGAACTTCTTGTATCGGAAGCTTTTGCTGCTGGCACCCTCCTTCTAATTTTTCAAGTAGTTCTTTGGAGTGCTGCTATTTTTACAAATTTATATATATATATACTCATGGATATACATGAGTCGCTCCATATATATGAAGTCGCTGATTGATCATAAGGCCCTTTTCATATTATGTTCTTCTTATTTGCCATATGTGCTGGGAAAACCTGTATTTGCTGTATGTTCTGGTGCATAAGCTAAATTTACCTATAGACTCCCATTCACCCAGCTGAGGCCAATAGAGTTTACTGGCCAGTATAAATGAGCTATACTGTTTTATGCTACGTGGAATAGCACGACTTGCTGCACTAATCAACACAGAGGTCTGAAATAAAAGTATGCTGGATGGTTAACTTTTTTTCACAATACAAACTTATTGGCAACAGATGCCAGTGTGCAGCATACCTCAGGGCTATCCATTAGACATACAGTATACATAAGGGAATCCCCAAAATGTCCACATTGGGAAAGGAAGCCTTAGATGTGATGCTGCAGTGACTGACAGAAGGCTCTGGGTAAGCTGTTCTTGCCTTGAGGATTTGGGTCATGGATCCTAATGTGTGAAATAAAGAAGGAAAAATAAAATAAAAAACACTTACAACCCGAACCACATCTTTTAGCACCCTACCACTAACTTAACACTATAGCATCTATATAAAAATATGTTAAAAAATAGAAAAAAGACTTGAAAAACAGACTTTCATTTCTACCTGTTTTCCCTGTTATAAAAAATCTTATGTAAATCTGATACAAAAATGACACATAAAAAATAATAATCGTATATGTCACAGAAAAAAAATAAAATAATTTACTTGAATATCAAAGGCAGAAAAACATATTATAGCTTTCAAACTTGTATGTACTAAATAAACAAAAATGTGCCTGATCATGTGTTAAATATTATTTGGGGATTAGGTTCATCTATATGTGTGCAGATTCCAGCTTCTGCCACGCATTACCCAACAGAGAACATGAGTCTTGGGAAACAGTCTCACCACTGGACACAAGGACCTTGCTAATTGAGACTAACATTCATCAACTGGGCTGACGATACCAATTATTTTTATGGTGTCACAATTAATGATCAATGATAAATAATAGTTTGATCATTGATCTTCTCTTTCACTAACACTTACCAATATTTTTTTTGACTGCTCAGGAACGATTTCTTCTTGAACATAATTGGCAAGTGTGAATGAGCATTTAATGAGTGTGTAATCAGACTTAGGGCCCAGGGCAACATAAGCTATAAATATAGCCCCGGTCATAGTAATATGTCTGACTGGCTCTTCTTGCCTCTCCTTGCTGTTTACACCCAACAATTCAGATTACTTTTAGAATGAAACAGACACTTGTCAGACAGATATAATTCACACTCATCAGTAGAACTTAGTACGCATCCTAGTAGCCTATGAAAACATAGATGAGAGGAACAAGAAATAATTAGTAAACAAGTAGAACAAGTAATTAGTAAATATCATCCATGGTAGTAATGAGTTTACTATCAATGGTAATATTTACTAATTACTTTATTTACTTTTTGTTCCTCTTATCTATATTTACATAGGTTACTATGATGCTTACTATGTTGTACTGCTGAGTGTGAATTATATGTCTTAATATATTAATTACCTTTCCCACTTGTAAGGATACCACTTGTCTGTTTTTGCTATTGTCTCATGTTGTTTTAAACATTAATTATTACATTTATGTATTTTTCTTCAATAGTAACATTCTGTGAATATTTTTCTTATGGTATATAGTCCTCTTTTTCTTTATTTTGGTTATTACTGTGTATTTACGAGTGATATTTTGCCCCCTCTTTTTTATATTTATTACTTGTTTGGAGGTATAGTGTACCTGCACAAATATACCTGACCAATCAATGCTTTTAGAGCTCTTTTGGTTATATACAGTGTCTTGCGTAAGTATTCGGCCCCCTCGAACTTTTCAACCTTTTGCCACATTTAAGGCTTCAAACATAAAGATATAAAATTTTACTTTTTTTGTGAAGAATCAACAAGTGGGAAACAATTATGAAGTGAAACGAAATTTATTGGATATTTTAAACTTTTGTAAAAAATAAAAAACTGAAAAATGGGGCGTGTAATATTATTCAGCCCCTTTACTTTCAGTGCAGCAAACTATCTCCAGAAGTTCAGTGAGGATCTCTGAATGATCCAATGTTGTCCTAAATGACTGATGATTAGAGAGGAGCGAATTTCTCAAAAATTCGGTTCACCAACTTCGCCGAATTTTCCGACACAATTCGTTTCGGTCCGAATTACTTCGGGACGAATCGCGTTACAAAAACAACTATTTCCAGGCTGCACAGAGCCTGCAGGGTGCTGTAGAATGTTGTGCCATGCTTAAATATGCAGAGGGAGCTTGGTTTGGTCTTCATACAATGCTGTGTTTTAGTATGACACTTCACACTAAAATTCCCTGGGCATTTACGGGGGCAAAACTGACCAAAAAACGGAAGCAGGAATGCAGCCTAATAAAGTCATGGCAGCGCCAGCTGGAAAAAAACAAACTGAGGGCTAAAATCCTACCATAGCGTTAAAGAACACAGTAGTAGGCTACTGGAGCCAGCACAGGTATCGCAGACGTAAAGGGGGTCACAGCAGGGGTCACTCCATGAGGCAAAGAGATTTAAACCGTCACAAAATATGACAGAATCTGTTATGTTAAATGCTGATACATGTAGAGGCTCCCCCGAATGAGTGGAGAGGGTGTCGGCAGTAATTTTGCATTGACGTCTCTGATCATTTTGCCCTTCCTTTCATCCGTCAGTGTCTGCTTTCAATCGGTCAATAATCCATCAGTATTGCTAAGGCCAAAAACAAACAGGAGTTGATCCAAAACAGAGATGATCAGTAAATAGGATATTTGCATGTCTTCTGTGTTCTGTATCCACTCCTGCTTTTGGCTAGACAATCCTGATCCTTCCCATTCCTTCTGACTGGTGAATAGAAGGGGAAAACCAAACATAGTGGCAACATCATAGAGTGATGAGGGTGGAAACAGCATTAGGAAACCACAGGGTGTTCCAGTGAGACAGCGGTCACTTGGCAGTAGCATGAGTGGGCCACAGAGTGGCACAATGACAAATTCTGAAGGTGGCAGCAACATCAGGAGCCCACAAAGTGGCACAATGACACAGTGTGGAGATGAACATCAACAGCAGTAGCATGAGGTCAGACAGTGGCACAATGAGAGAGTGTGGAGATGGCACCAACAGGAGTGGGCCACAGAGTGGCACAATGACAGAGTGTGTAGGTCACAGCAGCAGCCACAGCAGCAGCATGAGGTCAGACAGTGGCACAATGACAGAGTGTGTAGGTAACAGCAGCAGCCACAGCAGCAGCATGAGGTCAGACAGTGGCACAATGACATTCTGGAGGTGGCAAAAACAGAAGTAGGCCACAGAGTGGCACAATGACACAGTGTGTAGGTCAAGGCAGGAGCAACAGCAGCAGCATAAGGTCAGAGAGTTACACAATGACACAGTGTTTAGGTCACGTCAGCAGCCACAGCAGCAGCATGAGGTCAGACAGTGGCACAATGACATTCTGGAGGTGGCAAAAACAGGGGTAGGCCACAGAGTGGCACAATG
The DNA here is from genome assembly GCA_025379985.1 of Phyllomedusa bahiana. Taxonomy (NCBI): domain Eukaryota; kingdom Metazoa; phylum Chordata; class Amphibia; order Anura; family Hylidae; genus Phyllomedusa; species Phyllomedusa bahiana. The sequence continues at coordinate 57,415 of JAODAL010025314.1, forward strand.
ACAGTGTGTAGGTCACGGCAGCAGCCACAGCAGCATGAGGTCAGAAAGTGGAACAAGACATTCTGGAGGTGGCAAAAACAGGAGTAGGCCACAGAGTGGCACAAGGGCAGAGTGTTGTAGGTCACGCAGCAGCCACAGCAGCAGCATGAGGTCAGACAGTGGCACATTGACATTCTGGAGGTGGCAAAACAGGAGTAGGCCACAGAATGGCACAATGACAGAGAGTGGAGGTGACGGCAGGAGCAACAGCATGAGGTCAGAGAGTGGCACAATGACACAGTTTGGAGGTCCCGGCGGCAGCATCAGCAGCAGCATGAGGTCAGAGAGTGGCACAATGACACGATGTGTAGGTGACCGCAGCAGCAACAACAGCAGCAGCAGCATGAGGTCAGAGAGTGGCACAATGTCAGAGTGTGGAGGTGGGTGGCAATACCAGTCCCTGGTAAAGATGGTTGGATGCAGATGGAGAAACTGTCGCAATATGTGGCATCAGGCGGGTGCGACATCAGAATAATAGCTGAGGGAGGTAGTTTGAACCAGACTAATTTCTCAAAGATTTGGTGAGGCGTCATGGGTGATGTAATCTGACACCTAAGGCATTGGTGTGTGGAAATCCTGGCCGATCCACGCCTGATTCATCTTGACAAAGGTCAGTCGTTCCACATTTCCCGTGGACAAGCGGGTTCTCCTTGGGGTAACAATGGCCCCCGTCGCACTGAACACCCGCTCTGATGCCACACCCCTGGCCAGGCAGGACAGTTTCTCCACTGCAAACTCGGCAAGTTGCGGCCACACATCCAGTTTGGCTGCCCAGTAGTCCAGCAGATCTTCTAACTGAGGTGGCAGAGTGCTGTCCAAGTAGGCCACCACTTGTTGGGTCAGTGTCTGCTCCAGGTCCTGCTGCTGCTGCTGCTGCTGGCGAGTGCCCTCCTCACTAGGTGGGTAAAGGAAGCTGCTCATCAGCGACTCCAGATTTAGGTTGCTGCTGATGGAGCTGGTACTGCTCCTACCCCCCACATTCCCACAGCAGCCGTGGCAGTAGTATGTGAGCACTGAGGAACCCCCCGGTCAGACCTGTTAGAGGATGGATCATGCCACACATAGGCAGCGGCCAACTGACTACGGAGGATTTCTCTATAGTATTTGAGTTTGTCCTCCCTCTCAGCAGCTGAGAAAAAGGCTCCCATTTTGGGCAGATAGCGAGGGTCCAATAGGGTGGAGAGCCAGAAGTCATCCCTCTGCCGGATGATGACTATTCGGCTGTCACTAGCCAGGCAAATCAGCATGCTGCGGGCCATGTTCGCAAGTGACTCTGAGGGAATCCCTGCCTCCATCTCCACTGTATACTGCCACAATGCTTGGGGGTCATCTGCCTCGTCCCTTTCCCACTCCACTACCTCCTCCAGCTGCTCCTGCTCCTCCACTCCTTTTGCCCGGGGAAAAAACCA
>JAODAL010025315.1:0-58860 GCA_025379985.1 Phyllomedusa bahiana
GTAACGAAAAAACCCTAATATTGTTTTTATATTTGTAAACATTTGAATTAGAAATACATTATAGTTTCTTCAAAAATAAAAAAAAAAAACATAAAAAAGGATTAAAATTAAAAAGTATATATTCTTTTCCAACCCTTTTTTAAGCCCCCTTCGTTCTAGGATCGTTAAAAAAAGTCGAGGAAAAAACAAGGAAATGCAGCCTTTTTTCCCGCTATTACTTTTATTTTTGATGGGAAAGAAAACATAAAAATTCCAAAAGAGAACAATTGCTTTTAAAATTTTTTAGATTCTGCGCAATACATAGGAATAGTTTTTTTCAAGGTATCCCGAGGGAAACTGGCGTGGGTCTTTAAACTTCAGTGGATAAGAATTTTTAAAAAAAAAAAAAAGGGAACATAATTTACTTAGAATCCAAAAACAGGGCCCATACAACTGCAAAAGGCGGGGACAAAGAAATTGAAAGGGAGGAATAAAACCCCCGTGCTACTGGGAGAAGCTAACAGGGCAGAATACTCGTAAAAAACCCATCCATGCCTACACCCATGAGGGGAGCAATTTTTAGCAAAAAATTTTATTTTTTGCTAAGTAATTCCCCCCCTCATAGGTGGAGGCTGGGATGTTTTTTTTTAGGGGGAGATTGCCAAGTAAAAAATATGTGCAACCACTCATTATTAACATAACTTGGTTGCAATTTTGGGTTTGATGTCGTGGGTTGGGGGGGTTTGTTCCGGATTGATAGAAATTATGTCAAAGCATCTTTAGAAATAATTTATTGAAAATTATTGGTGTGTTTAAATATTATTTCAACCGTTGTAGTATTATGCACTTGGCTAATGAATTTTAAACCCCCTTAAAGGGACCCAGCCTGTTTTGCCTTCTGACAAAAGCCCCTTTTTAAAATCTGACAGTTCTTTATTTGGGGAATAATTTTTTGACCTTTTACCTATTCATGTGTTTAAAATTGTTTTTTCGTACACATGTGCTTTAAGTTTAAGAAATTTTTATCCTCAACCCCTTGTTTGTTTGTGAAAAATATCAAAATTTCTAAAAAATTTGGAAAAATTTTTGCGATTTTGAAAAGTTGCAAAATTTCTGCGTGCAAAAGAAAATTATTCCCCACAAAAATTTTTAAACAGATCTACCATATGCCCACTATAGGTTGGCATCATTTTTTAAATGTCTTTTTTTTTACACATTAGAGGGGTACGGCCCGCCCCACTTTCCTGTCCTTACGTTCGGCCTCTCTGGAAACCGCAGTCGTACCTATGTTCCCTACGCGATCTGTTTTTGTTGCAGTGTCGCTTTGAGCGCTCCTGTGCTCTGCTTTTCCCCTGTGATTGTGTCCTCCATTTGGGCTCCCCTTTCCCTGTTCTAAAGGGGGCGGCCCACTTTTCCCCTTCCTTTTTTCCCCAGTGTCAGCGGGTTGGGCTTCCTCTGCCAACCCCCTTTCCACGGGGTTTTAACCTCTTCCTCACATCCCCTGGATCTTGTTTGTTGTTTTTGTTTATTTTGTCTCTTGGTGAGTCGTTGCTGTGTTGTTGATCTTGTTTTTTAGCAGTCGGTGTGCCATGTGGTCTCTTTGGTCTTGTCTGTGTTTTGTGGTTTCCTTGCCTTTTCTTGCCCTGTTCCTGCCCTGGTATCCTTGGTTTCTTCCCTGGTTTAGTTTTACGTCTCTGCTTATTTTTTTGGGTGTCTTCGTCTGTCTATTAATTTTTCCCTTTAAACTTTTGCTTATCCTCCTGTTTGGCTTTTGTTTTGTCCTGTTTTTTTGTACCTGCACATATTTTTTTGTCTGCTTTGTCTCTGCCCCTTTAATTTTGGTGCCCTGCATTGGCATTTGGCCTGTCTGGTCCTGCCACTGTGGGGCTGTTTGAGGTAGCACCTGGTGGCTTTTGGGGGTCAGCAACCCTTCCCTCAAAGGTCTTGAAGATACCCTGCCCATGGCCCACTTGGTTAGCCCCCCAGGAAACCCCGGGCAGGGGTCCAGTGGGTCCCTCCCCGCTTTACCCGCTAAACCGTTAAAGGGCTTAAAATTTTTGTAGTAATTTTCACATTTTAAAAAAATTTGAAATATCATTTTTTTGGGGAAACACTCCAGTTTGACGTGGCTTTGGGGGGCCTGCATGAATACCCCCATAAGTGATGCCAGAAAAACTAGACCCCTTAACGTATTTAAAAACATATTTTAGGAAGTTTGATAACCTTGATTTTTCCCAAAAAAAATTTAAAGAAAGTGGAGGGTGAAATTTCAAAATTTACTTTTTTTGCGTTTTTCAATATTTACCCATTATTCAGGGAAATAGGGTAAATTTTGACTAGGTAATGCAATTAATATAAATTCACCCAGGTCTGCGTTTTTAGGAATCCCTATGTGGCCTTTGCATTATTTGGCTCCCTAAGCCCGAATAGGAGGAGCCCCTATATACTTGGGGTCTCATTTTCAATACGTTTTTATTTAGGCCCCCATTTCGGGTTGGGGACCCCTAAGGTCTAAAACTTAATAAATCCCCCTTAAATAAAACGCATTTTTGGAACTACACCCCTTAAGAATTATAAGGGGGGCTTTGGTATTAGCCCCCCAAGGTGATTAAAAAGTTTTTTTAAAAAGGTGAAAAAATTTTTTTAAAAATTTTTTTTTTTAATAATTGAATTTTTTTTTTAAAAGGGTTTTTTTTTTAAAGGAATCTGGAAAAAGAACCCAAAATTTTGTTAAGAAAATTTTTCCCAAGTGGGCATACCTACATGTGGGTTAAACTGCTTTTTGGGGCGCATCGGGGCGTAAAAGGGGAGGAGCGCTTTTTGGCTTTAAACGCAGATTTTTTTGGGGCCATGTGCATTTCAAACCCCCCAAAGTCCAGAACGGGCAAAACCCTTTTCCAGAAGTGCCCTTTTTGGGTTTTCAACACCCTCAGGGATCTCATCTAGGGGTGTACGTGCTTTTGGATGCACAGGTGTTCCATTTTTTTTTTTAGCTTTGGGGGCATGAAAAGGGGGGAAAAACGCAGTTCGGTCATTGTTTTTGGTTTCAATTTTACAGCATTCGCCATGCAGTGAAAAGATGTGTAACTTTACATGGGGGTCGGTACAATTACAATGTTATAGTTTTTATATCGTTTTTTCGTTTTATTACTTTTACACAGTAGAAATACTTATAAAAAATTGCGTTTTTATGTTGTCATTTTGACAGCCATAATTTTTTTTATTTTGCTGTGTGGGTTGTATGGCTTGTTTTTTGGGGATGGTTGAATTTTTTTATTGGTCCCATTATGGGGTGCATATGATGCATTTTTTATTTTTTTAAAGGGTTTTTTTTTTTGAGTTTTTTGAACAAAATATAGCAATCGGGTTGTGTTTTTTTTTTATTTTTATGCGGTCACTGTACGGTAATATGACTGGTAGCTTTCTAAAAGGTCAATACGATTACCCGATACCATTGTATTTTTTTTTTGTTTTTCTGCTTTTAACAAAAAAAACACTTTTATTCAAAGGGAAAAAACGTTTTTGATCGCCAAAGTTTAGAGCCATAACTTTTAAATTTTCTGTGCATGGAGCTTTTAGGGTTGTTTTTTTCAGATATTAACTTTTTATTGGTATCATTTTTGGGGGGGCAAGGGTTTTTGATCGCTTTTAAAAACCATTTTTTTGGGGGCCCGGGTGAAAAAAATACTGCTCCTGTGTGTTTTTATTTTTATTTTTAACAGGGCTCACCGTGCAGTATCCCTGATAAGTTAGCTTTACTTTTGGGGGGCACAATTATGGCGATACCCCTTTATATGTTTTTTTATGTTGAAGACTTTAAAAAAAAGAAAAATTTTTTAGTGTGTAAAAAAATATTAGCATGTTATTTCGAGAGCATACATTTTTTTTTTTCCGTATACAGAGCGTATAAGGGCTTTTGGGGATGAACTGACGTTTTAAAATTGGTACAACTTTTTGGGGTTTTAGGAGTTTTTGATCACTTTTTATTCCATTTTATGTGCTGCGGGGTGAACAATAATCTTAAATTTGTGATTTTTTTTTTTGTTTTTTTTTTGGGGTTTAACGTCGGGTTAATTAAAATGACAGATTTATAGGGGAGGTCGTTAGCACGCGGCGATACCAAAAAATGGGTACTTTATTTAATTTTTTGATCTTTTTTTGGGGGGTTGGCTTTTTAAGGGGAAAAGGGCAGGGAGTATTTTTATTTATTTTTGTGTTTTGGGTTTTTCTTGTTTTTCACTTTTTTTTACTTTTTTTTTTTACTTTTTTCCCTTTTTATTTTACTTTTCCCCATGGGTTTTAATGAGAGATCTTTAGATCTCTCATTCAATAGGAATAGTGATAGCTTGTTGTATGACTGGTTCCATGGTAACTGTCATCACGATGCCGGGGTCATTTCCCACCGGGCCACGGCCGGGCCCTCGTGATGTCACAGACAACCCGGAAGGCATTCGTGCCCCCGGCTGTCCTTAGAGGAGGAGCTGCACGGATCCCCGTCCTGCGCTGCTGCGCCCCACAGGAGCAGGAGGGGGCGTTTCCTCCGCGTCTCTTTTTATTGCGACACGATGTCGCGATAATTAAGGGGGTTAACGGCCCCCCTCGGGCGATCCGGGGGCGGGGCCGACGTGCGGGTGTCAGTGTAATATCAGCTGACACCCCCCGCCCATCGCGCGAACTCTGATTAGAGTTCGCGCGATCCTCCGGGGATCCAAAAACGTCCAGGTGCGTTAACCCCCCCAAACGACCTGGACGTATGGATACGTCTAAGGTCGTTAAGGGGTTAATGGAGGTCAATCATACCAATGTGTATGATTGGGGTGTTGTTTTAAAAATTTTTTCTAGGGGTACTGATTTTTTAAAAAGTCACAAATACCCTTAAAGACAACTCCAGGTTTTTTCCCGGTTCCCTAAGAAAAATTTTCTTTTAGGTGGTTAATTTTGCTTTCCCGAACTGCATACAGGTTTCTGGTGTGCAAACAGTCATGTCAGGCCATGACCCGCTCTTTGAAAGCTGAAAATTTTGATTTTTTATTGACGGGAAGTTGTTCCTACATTCAATGAGTCTGATTTTATGCTCAAAAGTTTACTTCCGGGTCACACAACCATGCTGGTAAGAGTACTGGTCACATGACCCAATGGCAGCAGTGAGAAATCCTGTATTCAGCTGCAGGTAAGCAAAATTAGTGGCACTGTTGTGTACCTAGAAGCAATTTCTAGTAATCTAAAGTGGAAAAAAACTGGAGTGGTCCTTTAATTAAACTAAGTTTTCTCCGAGAAAGACTGCTTTCACTGCTTTTATGGTTAAACTTTGTGATACTTCACCCCACAAGGAACTATATAGGCTGCAGTACACACCACACAATACAGTTCCTTACTGAGTAAAGTATTATAGGCTAAAATGCACACAGTCACTTGCAAAAAGTCTCATAGTTATATAATTCTAGAACAGAACCTAAATTTCGCTGTGCAGCGTCTCTTGTATTTTCTTTTCTATCGTTTTCTATTTTGTTCCAACTTTGTGCACTGGAACAAGAAGAGATGCATGTACCTGAATATAAATGAAATAAATAGAAATAATTGGTTCGGGTTCAGCATCTCTTATACTAAAATGGAGCTCATCGTATTTCCTTCAGTCAGAAGAGTTCTACTCAAATCCAGCAACTGTTCATGTTCTGTCAATGCTTGTCCATCACAATGATACCTGTGATTGATAGACCTGGACTCAATTAAGTGCGCTTTTTCCTACTAATGATATTCTATATTTACTAGGCTCACTAAAAAATTATTTGGAATAAACAATGCACAAAACAAATAATTTTTTATAGTTTTTAACTATTTCCTCAAAGCTATATACATTGTGATTGACCTGACTTTAGCTACAATAAGTCATATCTGCTTGGTACAAACCTATTATAAAACAGTATGTGGAATATAAAGAGAAAAAGAAACACACTTTATAAAAAGTTGCACGTCCAAAAATAAAAAGAAATAACTTGATTGAGACAAAGGAAAAAACAAAACAAAGAAGCATGCAAACCCTATAAAGCACCCTGAGTCTGTAGGTCAATAAAAAATGTATAAACATATATACTGTATGTAACGAGACTGCTCAAAGATAAAATGTGCCACTTACTCAAGAAAAGTATCAAACCGCAAGATGTCTCATAGTTAGGGTAAGTGCACATGGCGTATTGAAAACGTTTTTACAATACTTAAAATGCATCGCGTAAAACAGTGTTCTCCAACTCCAGTCCTCAAGACCCTCCAACAGGTCATGTTTTCAGGATCTTCCACAGAATGCACTGATAATAAGGAAATCACCGATGCAATGCTAAGGAAATCCAGAAACCTGCCCCTGTTGGGGGTTTAGGATGGATTGGGGACCCCTGGCGTAAAACATATCCAAATATGTACCACGAAGTGTGGTATGTATTTGTATACTTTTCCTGGACTGCGAAAAGTACCCTATTTTTTCGATTGGCTTTTGATTGCATAAAGCGGATCAAGAAGTGACATGTTACTTCTTTTACGGATCCGTAAAACTCAATACAATAATATATGTAAAGTTCATATCGTCTGAACAACGATACGTATTTTACAGTGAAGTTCAATGAAAACTGAATGGAACACTGTTAAATACGTATTTGGGTTCATATTTGAGTATGTAATACGTATCCAAATGCGTATTTAACAAACGCTGTGTGAACACACCCTTAGTATAAATAGGAATAAAAAAAAAGTATATAAGTATTGGACCCAAAGTGCCCAAAGGGATAAAAATCTTTGAATGAACTCATGCAAACAGACCCCGGGGTAAATAATAGCCCATTAACTATTTGTGACCCCCCCAATAGAAAAATAAACGTCTTTGGGGCTTTTATCTCTGTATGGATGTTCTGGAATGACGTACAGAAGCAGCTGTACACAAATTTTCCCCGGCTTGGTTGAAGAGCTGGCTGTCAGTGATAGCGGGTCTCTCCACTGAGAAGACAGAAATGGTTTATCACGATCCCTGGCTTCTCGATCGCTTTGTATACAGCAATCAATGAGGACTGTATACACAAACAGACAGTGTTGGCTTCCTGCCTCCCGCGGCCCCCGGGGGGGTCAGGTGACCCCTAGGGGTCGCAACTGTTGTGTGCTGGGTCTTATAATCCAATCAGCTTTTTTTCGTCAGGGGCGTATTTTTTTGGATTTCACTTGTAACTGGGGCTAATATACCAAAAAAAGTGATATAGAAATGCCCCGCAAAAGTCTTTTTCTGACCCTATAGGGGGGCACAATATGTAAATCAAGGTAACAAAAAACACAAAATAAAACATTATTAAAATAAATACTATCTGCCCAAACTGCAGCTTTTAGCTTTATATCACCGATGTATAAATGTCCGTGATGGAAAATCCACAGAATTTATTTTGCTGTTAATTTTGCCGTTAAAAAAATTAAATTAAAAAAATGTGAAAACCACTGCTATCAAAGAAAACGAATGTAAAAATGACGTAATAATAATAATCTTTATTTATATAGCGCCAACATGGGGTATAAGTACAAACATAAAGCTTAACATATCACAGAAAAGATGAGTACAATAAGGGTATGTTCACACGGCGTAATGGGATGCGTACTTTACGCGCCCCATTCACATGCATTGTCAGTAGCATGGAAGCACCACGAACAATTGACATGTCACTTCTATCCCCGGGTGTATGATACGATCGTATTGTACGCCCGGGGAGACAACACGCAATTCATAGTTCTCTATGAGAGCTATGAATTACCGTAATTGCAGCGCGTATAAAGCGAAAATACACGGCAAAATGCACGCTGCAATGACGCCATGTGAACATAACTGAGCACAAGAAAGCGTTATAGCGTTCAAACCCGCGGCTACTACAGAAAAGGAAAACGTGCCTGGTCAGGAAGGGGGTAAACGGCCCGGTCAGGAACTGGATAAGGAGAATAACAGAGCAAATATATAGCGGACTGCATAGAAAAAAAAACAGGCAAAAATCCCTGATCAAAAGGATAGTCAAGCATGCAAAAAATGCCCAACGTGTATCGTTGTCTAAAACAGTTTCATCAGGGGTGGTAAACTGAATCCAGTGAATTCCTTAGATACCCAATACTAAATTGGCAATTTGTCAAATGAATACTTAAGTTGTGGCGTTCAATGAAGGTAAACAAGTGCACAACACAAGGTAACATGCAAATTTCAGAGTGGCATTCACAAAACGCAAGTGCGATTGCATAAGAGATAAGATGGTATCATTGAAGCTATGTAACAAACCCCCACATATAAACGTTCGAAGTAACAATGTCTCACAGAATCAAATGATCTTATCTATAGTAACCACATGCCCAATCAGCAAGGAAAATGATAAAACCGAGCTAAAATCTGATCTTAGGTTATTGTCCGTAAAAATTTAAGTACAGTAAATATAGTATCTGTGACCACACAGTCATGGTTCAACTAGACCACAGGAAGTCCCAATGGACTGGTGTGAACACACAACTGGACAACCAAAGCTGGGGATCCTTTGTTGCTTAGATTTATCACTTTTTAGTCCACTTCTCTGGATATAGCCTGCATGAGAAATGCCGATACAATTTATAATGCAACAAAGATAAGTATCATTAACATATTGTGAAACCTCAAAAATAAGGGTTTGTGCGCATGGTAGTCCTATACTGCCATATGAATTTCAATACATGCAATATGTTTGGACAGTCTCATGTCACATGGTAAAATTATTTTACCCATCCAACTTCCCTATGCCTTTATATGAAATTGTCCTATGCACCTCTATGCGAGTTCGATTGCAGTTCAATACAAAATGTAGCCATAATTTGGCTGTATACTTTATTGCTGGGCCCAGTATACCCCAGGCCCAGTATACCCCAGGACACTGCATACAGTTTGGGATATCTCTATTTAAATTAAAGTTATAATGATGCAAAAATATAGGCATGAGAGAAAGTGTGGGATACCAGGTATAAAACAGTGGGATGATATGGCGAGGACAAGACAGACAGTTTAAAGCACAAAGCCCTATATATAGAGCAAGTAGGACGTGAAAAAAAGAAACCCTTTTCCCGACTGTAGAAATTATGTCTTAAAAGCCTTCCCGTGCCTCCGTTAATGATGTTTATTGCTCCACGGCCAGCTCATTAAAGGTAAATGGACTTTTCATTACCAGCCATTACTATCTGTTTATTATAGCAATGTGTTAACCCTTTTCATGTTCATCAGACTGTTCTATTGCTTTTTGAGCAGTTGTCTTGTTTCTTTCCTAACCCATAAGTGATACTTGCACAGAAATAATCATATAAACCTATGTTTAATATGCAAAACCAGGTTAGCCCTTTAAATACCAAGGGGTGTCCTCTGAGGACCCCAGAGTGACATTTTTAGTGATCATGCTGTAACTATAACAACTAATTTTTTCTTGATTTTTGTATGTTTCTCACATCAGTTTAAGATAAAAAAAATATCAAATTAGACTTATAGAAAATTATTCAATATAAAGATAAAAAAACAAATAAAAACACCCTTGGGGTCACAGCAGAACCGAGCTCGGTATACTACATTACAAATTTAGATCAAATATTGTCTTTTTAAAAGTTTTTGAACATTGCAAAGTTTGCAAAATATATCTCCAACAAAGCTCAGATGATGACATTGTTCAGATGCTGGGTGGGTGTGATGTAAGTGACCCGTCAATGTCTTGAGTGAATCTGATGAAGAATTTATTCCACAAGGAAATGTGTCTGAAGTGGAAGACAATCTGGAAGTGAATTCTGAGGACAGTGACATTGCCAGCGAAAATTCTGATGGAGATTCCAATGAAGATGAATTCATTGCAAATTCTGGAAGAAAATAGACCAGTTCAGTGCCCCCCATCACTCGCCGTCATCCATGTAACATTGTCAGAGGATCTCCAGAGCCAAGCCCGCAATTAATGCCGCAATCACTATGTCCGGAGTTTTCAACATGTTCTTTGATGACCAAATTGTAGATATGATATGCACCTACACCAATAATGAAACATCACATGTTTTTCAAGATTTCAATGCAAATGCCCAACAAAATATGCCAAAATATAGTTTCAGAAACTTCAAAAATCTGCTTTGAGTAAGCTACTGCAACAAACAACTGAGAAATCAAAGAAAAACCATGGGGTCCTATGAAGACCCCAGCTTGGTAAACAAGTTTGATGACCTAGGCTTGGTATGTTAAGGGTTAGTCATATAGAACCCGTTCTAATTTTCTGTATTTCTGCATAAATTTGACCTAGAACTGCATCAGATTGTCACACAAGTCCTAAAAGTAAAGAGAACAAAATGAAACAAATGAGTAGAAAATATTATATTTGGGTATTCATCTATAAAGAAAAGTGATCCAATACATGTCAAATGTCTGGAAGTGGCAAAAGCATATGAGCCTTTAGGATTAGCAGATTTGAAGGTGAAATTAGAGTCAGGTGTACTCAGTCAATAGGATGACAATTAGGTGTGAGTGGCAGCTTGTCCTATTTAAAAAAACAGGGATCTTCCAAAATCTGATCTTTCCAACATATGTTTTTTGGAAGTGTATCATGGCACAAAGGAGGGAGATTTCTGAGGCACTCAGAAGAAGCATTGTTGATGCTCGTTAGACTGGAGAACATTATAAAACCATCTCTAAAGAGTTTGCGACTCCAACCATTCACATTCATTCAGATTTCATGCAAATGGATAAAATTCAAGACTATTAAATCCTCTATAGTAGTGGTTGACCAACAATAATTATGCCAACAGCGAGATGTATAATAATCTATAAGGTCACAAAGGAACCCAAAGTAACTTCTAAGAAACTAAAGGCCCTTCTTACATTAGCTACATCAGGAGGACACTAAACAACAATGGTGTGTATGGCAGGATTGCAAGGAGAAAGCCTCTGCTCTCCAAAAAGAACATTGCTGCCTCTCTTCCTAAAGATCTCCTGGACAAGCCAGAAGACTATTGGAACAAAACCAACAAGACCAAAATAGAGCTTGATGGTTTAACCCCTTCCCGACCTTGGATGTACCTGTACATCCTAACGAGAAGTGACTTCCAGCAAATATCAGATACATCCTGGATATCAAGCAGGCTCACAAGCCCACATGATTGCAACATAGGACCAGCTGAATATTACAGCTGACCCATGCTGTGTCGCCTACGTCCGGAGCTCACTCCAGCCACAGGTGATTAACCCCTTAGCTGCAACAATAAATTGTGATTCAGCTAAGGGAATGACAGAGGAAAGAACTCCCTCTGTCTCCATCGGCACATTGTCGCAATATAATCGCGGCTGCCGATGGCTTCCCTATGCCTGTGATGGCAATATGCCCGGCTGTGCCCTGTGGGCATGGCCGGGCATAGTGATTGACAGTTACTATGGATACAAGTACTGCTATGTGAAAAAGCACAAATAAAAAAGTAAAACATAAAAAATTGATAAAAAAAAAAGATAAAAAATAAAGTACACATATTTGTTATTGCCACGTGCATAATGATCTACCATATAAATCTGTCATGTTCTTTAACCCGGACGATGAACACCGAAAAAAAAAAGGTAACAGAATTGAGATTCTTTTTCACCCCACAGCACATATAATGCTTTTTTAAGCACTTCAACATAAATAAAACTGTATAAATTGGTTATTGCCATAATCGTATTGACCAACAGAGTAAAACTAACTTGTCATGTATACTGCACGGTGAGCACTGTTAAAAATAAAAATAAAAACATTACGATGATTGCCGTATTTTCTTCACCCTGCCTTCCAAAAAATGGACTTAAAAGCAATCAAAAAGCCTTGTTCCCCCAAATGATACCAAACATCAACTCATCCTGCAAAAAGCAAGCCCTTACACAGCTCCATACCCAGAACAATAAAAAAAGTTATTGCTCTCAGACTATGGCGATTCAGAAATGTGTTTTCTTTTTAAATAAAAGTGTTTTTATTGTGTAAAAACACTGAAAAATAAAAAATATACAAATTAGGTATCGCTGTAATTGTATTGACCTGCTGAGTAAAGCTAGCCTATCATTCATGCCGAACTTGGAAGAAACTGCAACAAATTTTGGAGTGATTTTATTCCGTCATTCATTGTAAAAATTAAACATTTTAAGCTAAAATTGCACATTGTTGGAAACAAAAATATTTTTCATTTTCACAGCCTACTGCTAAAAAAAATTGTGAAACACCTGTGGGGTTGATATACTGACTACACCCCTGGATATATTCCTTAAAAGGTGTAATTATCAATGTGGAGTCTTTTTAGGGGTGTTAATTAAGTTTTAGCCCTTTAGGGTATCCGCAAACCTAGAATGGCACCTAAAGAAAATCGTAATGAAAATGAGACCCCAGAGTCCTATAGGTGCTCTTCCTATTCTGAGGCTTGTGGTTGAGCCAAATAGCGCTCTGGGGCCACATATGGGATACCCCTAAAAATGGAAGAATTGGGGGAATCGATGTTGAGCTGCATTTCCCTGTTATCATCCACTGTGTTTCAGTGAATAATGAATAAAAATTGAAAATCTGCAAAAAAAAGTTAAATTTTGAAATATCACCTCCAGTTTACTTTAAAGGGGTTGTCTCACTACATCAATTCATCTTACTTCAGTCCTGTTTTCTTGGTTTCATTTTGAATTCAGCGGTGTGTTTACTTGCTTCTACTAGGCTGCAGTAGAAGCCAGGTCTGTAGCTATAGCAACCAGTGCTGGCAGCCTATCAAAAAAATAAACAGTTCTGTAGCTATAGCGACCTGAGGAGCTGATGTAGTCCATACAAGAGGGGATATCTCAGAATAGGTCGGACATTGTTAATGGACATATATTGCAAAGTGACTTGTTTTTGCAATATTTTTAACTTAAAAAGCAATCCTTGTAGTGAGACAACCCCTTTAATTTCTGTGAAACCCCTAATGGGTTAATAAAATTCCTAAATACTGTCTTGTCTCTATGTTAGATAAGAACCTGAACAGAGTTCCCCTCAACATTACGTCAGAACTGGACTGGTCCCCCCAAAAAAATCTATATTGCAGATTTTCTTGAAAAAGTGAAAATATCCTATGAAATTTCTAAGCCCCTCATGTCTTAAAAAAATAAAAAGAAATTTAGAAAATAATGCCAATCAACAATAGACATAAGGAAGATGATAGTTCTAAACTATTTTGTGTGGAATAACTATTCGTCTAACATGCAGATATTTTGAACTTTGAAAATGGCAAATTGGTCAAAATGTTCCCAATATTTTGATATTTTTTCACAAATAAACAAGGATTGTATGTACCAAAAGTTTTTACTAACAAAGCATAATGTGTCATGAGAATACAGTCTCTGAATCACATGGACAGGTAAAAGTATTAGAAAATTATTCCCACATAAAGTGACACATGTCAGATTTCAAAAATGGGGCTCTGTCAGGGAGGTCAAAACTGTGCGGCAGTGGTAAGGAGTTAAATGAAAAGTGTTGTATTCAGAATGAAAAAAAAAGAATTACAGTATTAAACCTCATCCCCTCTCTGAAACACGGCAGTGGTAGTATCATGGTTTGGGACTGTTTGGCTGCATCTGGGCCAGGATGGAACAATGAACTCTGAATTATATCAGCAAATTGTAAAGAAAAATGTCAGAACATCTGTGCATGAGCTAAATCTCAAGAGACTGTGGGTCATGCAGCATGACAATGACCCTAAACACACAAGTGGTTCTACCAAAGATAGGTTAAAGAAGAATAAAGTTTAAAGGGAACCTGTCACATAGTTTTTGCCCCCCTGGCTGAGGACAGAACAAGCTAGTGACAGACCTGCTGTTTCCAGCACTGTCCCTTAGTCTGTAAGATGCTGTAGTTTTTGTGTATTTAATGCTCAAATCTGCAGTTTTCAGCCAGAAGAGTCATTCGAAGAGTCATTCAGAGAGTCAGTTTTTTTCAAACCCCGCCCACCTGAGGCTATCCCCGCCCTCCTCAACTGACAAACCTATTACTTTGAATAGATAGAAACATGTGAATAACTGTCAGTGGGCGGGGCTAGCCTTTGGTGGGCGGGGCTAACACCTGCTCATGAATAAGATTTGAGAGGTAAATGCTGCTGCATCTTACAGAAGAAGGGACACAGTGCAAGAAACAGCATGTCTGTCACTAGCTTGTGCTGCCCTCAGCAAGGGGGGCATTACCTATGTGACAGGTTCCCTTTAAGTTTTAGAATAACCACGTCAAAGACCTTAATCTAAAAGAAATGTTGTGGAAGGACCTGAAATGAGCAGATTATGGGATCATTTCTCATGAAGTGCGTTTGTAGAAATATCTTCTGACAACACTTAGGTTGTCATGCATGATTTTTGGTGCCCAGATGCCAATTTTATTGTGCGCATTAGTAGCATAGAATGCGCCTGAATTGATTAACTTGTTCTACTGTGGGTCATAGATTTAGCGCTTTCTAGCTACAAAGCGACAATTCAGGCTCAGGTAAACCACTTTTAAATTGGTCTACCTGCTCCACAGTAATGCACCTGGTTTTGCTGTACTAAAGTCATAAATGTGTAGAATTCTACTGTGCCTCCAGAACACCCCTGCATTTTAGGCACATTACAAAGTGCCACGGGCGCTTTATAATGCGC
Organism: Phyllomedusa bahiana; assembly: GCA_025379985.1. Taxonomy (NCBI): domain Eukaryota; kingdom Metazoa; phylum Chordata; class Amphibia; order Anura; family Hylidae; genus Phyllomedusa; species Phyllomedusa bahiana. Next base: position 14,627 of record JAODAL010025315.1, read on the forward strand.
TGTATTTGGAGTGCGCCTGCTCATACATCGAGCACACAGAGCTGCACCAGTTTTTGGGCTGAAAGGACACCAGAATAGCGGCGCAGCCTCGTACATACATGTCGCCCATAATATCACTCACTAAATCATTCACATCATTAGATCCTTACTTTCAATTCTAGTAGTTGAAGTCTTAAATACTTCGGGAACATTCGAGGAAAAGTTAATACACTGCGCTGAACCTAGTGCTTAGTTTTCAACATGTTTTTGTTTTTTTTCAGTTGAACCACAATTCCAATGCAATGTCTGAATTTCATTAGTTCAATTTCAGTAACTTTACTTTTGTCAGTTTAAAGTTATTTCAATGACCATTATGGGTTATGCTTTATTTAACAGAAGGGTTCTCTACATTTTTCTACAGGGGAAAATTTAATTATTTTCATTTATCTGTTTAGATATAGTTAGATTTCTGAATTTTTGCCTAAAATAGATTTGTAGCTTGCAAAAGCTTAAAATAAAGCGACACTTGCAAGAACCTGATGTGTCTTTTCTTCACTTCATTGACACCAATAATTGACTAATTAGGTCAGATCCAATCCTTTGCTTGATCCTCCAGCATCTTCAGGATTCTTATGTATTATTTCCTATAAGGTCTCTAGTAACGTGTCCTTGCCTTCTTCTTCTGTCCACTGCTCTGCATATATTACAACTGTTGTCCATATTAACCATTTTTCTCTTTCTCATATCTCTTCATTCTCCCCTTTGCCTTCCTTACAAAGCCTTCAGTTTATCTGCTCTCCGTCAGCCCTCCCCATGGGACACTAGAACATAATTGCCTCGTTTTCTGTGTCAGAGTTGATAACAGATTGATGATTTCACCTCTGTCCTGCTGCTCGCTGCCTCCCAGTTGTGGTGGAGCCTATGGATGAGATGAAGGATAATACTATGATATGGCTTAGATAAAAAATTATAATAAATTTTAAACCTTAAGCCTGGGTTCAAACGTTCAGCTTTAAGATGCAGCTTTTGAAGCTAAAACCAGAAATAGATCATAATTGAGGAAATTAAGAAATTACTGAGACTTCTTCTTTCCTATTCATTCTTGGTTTTGGTTTTAAAAAACTGCATCTAAAAAGCTGTAGATGTAGAAGCAATGCTGTGATACAGGAACAATGGACAAGCTGACCCTGAGCTGAATCATTCCGATGTCTAAAATGACTGCTCATGTAGCTGCCTATGTACTGGTTACCAAATTTTAGCTTTCACATCCTAGCACCAGGGAAAACTCACTTTCTATTTAAGACACTGATGGGAAATTATAATAATGTGCAATCTGCACCAAGTGTTATTTTGGGTGGAAGTGCTCTTTAAATCTATTGGATACGTAATGTTTGAAGGCTGGCTGTACCAAGACAGATAGGAAGTTAATATTGTTCCATCGGTTTTGATAAATGCATGAGCTGAGGGACATTATCATATTATATTAATAGAATTTCTGGAGAGATTTCATAGATGTGGCAGCTTGTGCTTCGTGTGTATTGCAAGTGTCTGTAACGATTCTAGCCTTCTCCAGACAAATTGTTAATGGAAAATTATTTCCATATTCATCAACTTCTCCGCTGCATAAACAGTTGGCTATCTGAAAGCCACTTATGACAATTGGACATTTGATGTAGAAAAATGGAAGTCTGAGAAAATATACAGTGGGGAAAATATGTATTTGATACACTGGCGATTTTGCAAGTTTTTCCACCTACAAAGAATGGAGATGTCTGTAATTTTTATCATAGGTACACTTCAACTATGAGAGACAGAATCTAATAAAACCCAGAAAATCACATTCTATGTTTAAATAATTAATTTGCATTTTATCGAATGAAAAAAGTATTTGATACAATAGAAAAAAAGAACTTAAGTTAACAGTCCGAACCGTCTGCAACAAACTCACTGCTGTTCATGACCTATTCCTCTCCAGCTCCCTCAATCTCCTCGCTCTCACTGAAACATGGCTCCAGCACTCTGACACCGCTTCCCTTGCTGCCCTCACCTATGGTGGCCTACACTTCACCCACACCCCCAGACCTGAGAACAGGCCGGGTGGAGGAGTTGGCATACTTCTTTCTCCACACTGCACTTACCAGGTCATTCCTCCTGCACCCTCCTTTGAGGTCCACACCCTCAGACTCTTTCAGCCATTTTCCCTCAGACTCGCGGTTGTGTACAGACCCCCCGGCTCACCCTGCCAGTTTCTGGATCACTTTGCTGCCTGGCTCCCTCACTTCCTCTCTACTGAAATACCCACTCTCATCATGGGTGATTTTAACATCCCTATTGATGACCCCATGTCTCCCTCTGCCTCTCAGTTCCTTTCACTAACCTCTTCTCTAGGCCTCTCGCAGTTTACTAACTCTCCCACCCACAAGGATGGGAACTCTCTTGATCTGGTTTTCTGTAACCATTCCTCAATCTCTAACTTTAATAATTCTCCTTATACTCTCTCTGATCACAATCTTATTTCCTTCACTATTACTAATTCTCACCCATCTCTGGACACACCTGCCTGTCTCCCGTTCAGAAATATCCGCTCCATGAACACTCCATGAACACAGGAATTCACAGACACCATACAGTCTTCACTGCCCCCAATCCCCTCCCTCTCCTGCCCTGACCTGGCATCCAAACAATATAATGAAACTCTCTCCACCACCCTGGACACATTGGCACCGCTCACACACCGCACCACCAGAGTCAGACGCCTGCAGCCTTGGCACACACCTCAGACTCGCCATCTGCAGCGATGTTCCAGATGTGTGGAGCGTCTGTGGAGGAAGTCAAAGCTACCTGCTGACTTTCTCCACTACAAATTTATGCTCAGGACTTATCAAACTGCCCTGCATTGTGCCAAACAAAAATATTTCACCTCCCTCATCTCAACCTTACACAACAACCCTAAACGCCTGTTTGACACCATCCACTCCCTTCTCAGGCCCAAAGCTAAGGCCCCGGTCTCTGACCTCTGTCATGAAGACCTGGCCACTCACTTAAAGAGAAAATTGACAGAATCCGGCAAAACATCTCAGCTCAAACCCCAAGCAGCAGCCATCTGGTCCCTCCCCGCACATCCCCCAGCCTACTCTCAGCTCTTGACCCGACGACAGAAGAAGAAGTGTCCAGGCTTCTCTGGTCTACTCGCCCCACCACCTGCTCTAGTGATCCCCATTCCCTCCCACCTTGTCCAGTCCATTTCTCCAGCTGTCCTCTCTCAAATAACTGCAATCTGTAACCTCTCTCTCTCCACTGGGATCTTTCCATCTTCCTTTAAACACGCTGTTATAACTCCTTTACTGAAAAAGCCCTCTCTGGACCCGTCCTGCCCTGCTAACTATCGACCAGTCTCTAACCTTCCCTTCATCTCTAAAATCCTGGAACGCTTGGTCTACTCTCGCCTAATCCGCTATCTCTCTGCTAACTCTCTTCTCGATCCTCTGCAATCAGGTTTCCGCACCCTACACTCCACGGAAACTGCTCTAACTAAAGTCTCCAATGATCTCCTCACTGCTAAATCTCAGGGCAACTATTCATTGTTGCTTCTTCTTGATCTCTCTGCAGCGTTTGACACTGTTGATCACTAACTTCTCCTCAGCACCATTGGTCTCCAGGACACCGCTCTCTCTTGGTTCTCATCTTTACCTTTCTGACCGCTCCTTCAGTGTCTCATTTGCAGGTTCTACTTCTTCTGCTGTTCCTGTTGGGGTTCCTCAGGGACCGGTTGTAGGTCCTCTCCTCTTTTCACTCTATACAGCCCCCATTGGACAAACCATCAGCAGATTTGGCTTCCAGTACCATCTCTACTCTGATGACACCCAATTTAACCTCCTCCCGAGCATCACTCCTGCTTCTGCTACAAAAACACCAGTTGACTGCCTGCTGCTGTCTCTGACATCAATGTTCTCCCTGTATCTTAAACAAAACCTCACTAAAACTGAAACTTCAGTCATCCCACCATCTACTAACGACCTTACCCTGCCATTTCTGTCTCAGTGTTGGCACCACCATAACTCCTAGGCAGCAGGCCCGCCATCTTGGGGTGTATACTTGATTCTGATCTGTCTTTCATCCCCTATATCAGGCCCTTGCCCGCTCCTGTCACTTGCACCTCAAGAACATTCTCAGAATCCGTCCTTTTCTCACTGTGGAAACAACTCAAACTCTCATTGTTGCTCTTATGCATTCTCGTCTCGACTACTGCAACTCCTTGCTTATCGGTCTCCCTCTGTGCAAACTCTCCCCTTTCCAATCTGTCCTGAATGCAGCAGCCAGGCTCATCTTTCTTTCCAGCCGCTATACTCATGCCTCTACCCTGTGTCATTCACTGCATTGGTTGCCTATCCAGTATAGAATACACCATAAACTCATCACTCTCACCCATAAAGCTCTCCACAGCGCTGCTCCTCCCTACATCTCCTCCCTCATCTCTGTCTACCACCCTACCCGCTCTCTCCGCTCTGCTGATGATATCATGTTACACTCATCAAGCATCCGAACCTCCCATGCCCGTCTCCAAGACTTCACACGTGCGGCACCAGTTCTCTGGAACATGCTACCGCGGGCGATCAGGCACACTCAGAACTCTCATAGCTTTAAGAGGACCCTGGGAACACATCTTCTCACTCTGGCCTACCAGAATCCCTAATGCTAACACCCCCCCCCCACTCCCTGGCACACTCATCTCATTTTCAGCACTTCACTGTATATAGATGTACTGTTTGGGTGGCAGGTTCATCCGAATTCTAAATAAAACAACCCCATATTTATGTCACATGGCTGGACCATTGTAAATCTAGCACTTCTTACCCTTCGTCTCACCCATACAACCTAATAGATTGTAAGCTCTTGCGAGCAGGGCCCTCTCACCTTGTGTCTCATCTGTAAGTAGCTTTTCATTGTGCAATGTATATCTTTTGTCTGTACCTACACCTTCCAAATTGTAAAGTGCTGCAGAATATATTGGCGCTATATAAATAAAGATTATTATTATTATTAACAGTCGTCTTGGCTCTTTTGCAAAAAAACACCCCCAAAGTATGATGTTTTCACCCCCATGTTTCATGGTTGGGATGGGGTTCTTGGGATTGTACTCATCCTTCTTCTTCCGGCAAGTGGAGTTGATATCAAAAAGTTCTATTTTGATCTCATCTGACCATATGACCTTCTCCCATGCCTCCTCTGCACCATCCAGATGGTCATTGACGACCTTTAAATGGGCCTGAACAGTGCTGGCATGAGCAAGTAGACCTTGCGTGCCCTGCAGGATTTTAATCCATGATGGCGTAGTATGTTTCTAACAATAATCTTCGAGACTGGTCCCAGCTCTATTCAGGTCATTGATGAGGTCCTCCCATGTAGTTCTGAGCTGACTCCTGACTTTTCTCAGAATCAACCTTGCCCCACGAGGCGAGATCTTGCATGGATCCCCATGGTGGTAATGGTGGAAAGGTTGGAGTGTGATTGATTGTGTATGGACAGGTGTCTTTTATACAGGTAACAAGTTCAATCAGGTTCAATTAATACAGGTAATGAGTGCAGAGTAGAAGGGCTTCTTAAAGAAAAACTAACAGGTCTGTGAGAGCCAGAATTCTGGCTGGTTGGTAGGTGATCAGACACTTGTATGAAAAGTGTCTAGGTCTAAAATTCACCTTATTGCCCATAGCGACCAATTAGAGCGCCCCTTTGATTTCATATAGTGCTTTGAAAAAATGAGAGGGGCGCTCTGATTGGTTGCTGTGGGCAACAAAGTGAATTTTAGACCATGACAGTTTTCATACATGTGGTCCAAAGTATTTAAAAATCATACAATGTGATTTTCTGATTTTTTTTTAGAGTCTGTCTCTCACAGTTGTACCTATGATAATAATCACAGACCTCTCCATTCTTTGTAGGTGGGAAAACTTACAAAATCGCCACTTTACAGAATACTTATTTTCCCCACTGTATGTGGTGGCGGCAGAGGTACAGTAGTAGATGTACTCAGGCCTTAAGAGCGGGGCGGACCCACTATATGGGTCCCTTGTTATTTAATAATGAAATAATGTTATTAGTATACCAAAAAAAGATGTTACTACATTAACATAAAACAATAAAAAACACAAATATATATGTGCTGTCCCATGATGAGGAAGCACATTTACCACAACATAGGGCACCAGCTTATATCTCTCCATCACCACTGGGGTTGATCTTTGGGCTCACCGGTGAAGATGATTCTTGGATACACTTTAGTGAAGTAAAAGGAGGGAGAGCGAGGAGAGAATGGAACTATACACACACATTATATATATATATATATATATTCCCACTCCTATCAGGCCCTTCTCCATATATATATATATATATATATATATATATATATATATATATATATATATATATATATATATATATATTGGCAGTGCAGTTGCTGGAGTGTCAAAGTCCTGAAGAAGGGCCTGATAGGAGTGGGAATAGTTCCCATTTCACTGCAGATCTTCAGTTACTTAGGATCCTTAAGAAAGATGAGAGCTCTTCCGGCAAGGCTTCCAACCTGGAAGTACATAGATATGATCAAAGGTGTCTGCTTTGTGGTTTTGGTTGGATGTGAGTGTTAGGGATTATCACTGCCAATAGGTGGCCCCAGAAATTCTAGCTCTTTTCCTTAGAGCCTGTTTGAATATTGGATTTCCCATGGATCACTGCATGGCCTATAAGTCTCCATACACCTTTAAAATGTTCTTCCCAAGGAGGAACGTTACACCCTTGGTGGTAGAGGGCAGTGGGCTGAGAGCCTGATAATGTGGGACATTATGATATATAGTTCTTGGCCAGGATTAGTGTTGAAAAGTTATCCTATGACTCGTGAAGTTGTCACAAAATGTATGAAGAATAAAACTGGCTGATGCCAGGATGAATGAGTATTTCTTTGTGTGTCAGAGTCCATCTACTCCAGAAATGGCAATCCCACGAGCTAACAGACCCCAAGATGTCATCATTTATATCTCATCAGGGAGGAATATGTTTTCGGGTATCTAGGTGTTCTTCGGAATTCAGGCTGATGCATCGCAATAATTATAGGACTGCTGTAGAGACAGGGTCCACATCTAGAAAAGTCATTTTTTTTCCAAGCAAAATCACAGTTCTACATTATGTCACTTCCTCTACCTGTGATCGCCCTGAGGTGACGGAGCAGAAAGTGACAGAAGTCATTTGTGTTTACAAGGAGGGAATCTACATTGTACACACATTGCTTCGGGCACCCCCCTCCTCTTTTCACACTCCATCTGAAAATGTGTGTGGCATTTTGTTGGCATTAAATTTTCATTTTATTTTTAAATAGGCAAGCTGCTATTTTCAAAGCTCCCCGGTGAGAAGATGATTGGCGGTGGGTGGGAGAGAGACGGACAGAGAAGGGAGGGAGAGCGAGGAGGGAGGAGAGGAGAGAATGGAACTAAGCACTGAAATGGATGGTAGATTAGGGGCAGGCAGGAACCGCATTTGTGCCAGGTCTTATCCACCAAATAGAGCTTAAAATCAGTGGCAGATAATTACTCTCATTACCCCCCCCCCTCCCCCACACACACACTTCTATCAACATCAAGACAAATAACCCTGTCCTTCCCACACTTGGCTTTGATGGGTGATATCGCAGGCACAGTAAGGGTTACGCACATCAATAGGGTAATGAATTTGGCTTTTTCTGCTGCGTTTTATAGCCCCAGGGTAGAAAAAATCAGTTCAGGGACAACAGAAAGAAACAGCCGGACAATCATAGCAGACGAGAGATGTACTTGGGGATTTGTATGAGAACTGTATACGGGGAAAAATCATTTATCAATTCTGAACAACCAATTAGATGCTTGCTTTCATTTTCCATAATCTACTGGGAAAAAATATTTTCTATTAAATCAAATCTTTTACATAAAGTTGTCACCCATTTATCTTAACCATTTGTATCAACAAACTCAGCTCAGGATCCACCGTGTAGCTTGTCTTGTCTAGAAAATGTTTCTAAGTTCCCCTAAGCAAATAGATAAGTGCTTATTCCTATTATGAGTTTGCCCCCTCCCGTCTGGTATTGGAGCTCCAGCTCTGGGTCTTCACAGCCATCGGCCATCCATTTCATGTTGGTTCACAAAAATAGGTCTGCTCTTCTGTTTTTTTGGGGGTTTTTTTGGGATTGCAAATGCCTAGAGGAAGTATGAGCAGTTCACAGGGAAAGATAGATGATTGCTGCAATTATCTTCCCTTTTTATGACACTGCTAATTCTGGCATTGTCTGGGCAAATATCACAGACATCACTAGAATTATTTTATGGAGGTAATTTTCAAGCTCTATAAGCATACAACCTGATAAGTAAAAGCGAAGATTGCGTGGCCTGAGATAAAGTGATACTGTATTATTACCTTCTCCTGGAGCTCCAAGACAAAACTTCCTTTTAGCATTGATCTGCAGGGATATGGAGTCTATGGTTCTTGATGACAGGGGTGCCAATGGCATAGTACTGGCAGTACTCCTGTTAGGGGCTCTGATCAAAAAGGGGCCAGTTGATAAGGTAAAGATAGGAACTAGTAATGAGTGGGGGAGGGGCATTTGCTTTGGCTGTACAGGGCCCTGAAATGGCTGGTTGATGACTAATGGAAGCCTTGTTTAATGGTCATATCTACCAGGGTAAGCAAGACACCATGACACCTACTGTCTCTTAATAAATCCATTCACAATTTTTTTCTGCTTTTTACTCAGAAATCCTACTCCAAGTCATATAAACCTATATATCACAGAGTTCAGCTCCTCTCCTGCTATAATATCCTGCTCTCAGATAGTACAGCATAAACTACATGACAGGTTCCCTTTAAGTTCCATAGAACATAAAAGTATTGTGCGTCAATTCTAAATTCGATATATACGAGTGTAGAATGCGACAGTATGTATGAACCTGTCGTATGTGGGTTCATAAATCTGGCGTGTGGTATACCTTGCATAGCATATCTTTGCCGCATTCAAAAGTGCCGTACCTGGCACAAGTTTTGGCATACGACATCTATAGAACAGAGCTACAACAGTTTTTTTGCTGCAAGATAGTGTTACATGTCGCCCATTGTTTGCAACTAATTGTGTTCTTGCAGTCATTTGAGTATTAAGGTCCTACATTTACCAGATCTTTGTCATTGAGAAACTCGTCATCTGGTTTTGGGTAGTTAATTGTAAATTCATCTTTCTGTACGAGGCAGTCAGAGGTACTTTCATTGGCTTGATGCTTTCCAAGGTTTTGTAGTCTATAGTTTTCCATTGACATTGACATTCAATTGTGATAGCCCAATAGGGAAGATATTGTAACCAATGGACAAAACTGAATTGCAGAACTTTTATAAAGGTCCTCTACACCCTATTGCCATAATTATTTGCCTTTAGGGCACATCACGGCTATGCCACTACATGACCAAGAGGTGTTACTATCTCTTAGGGCATGTTTCCACGGCGCGGGTTTTTTGCCGTTTTTTAAGAGGGTTTGCGGTTTTGAATACCTTCTTAAAAAACGGCCGCAAATGAGTACAACAGGGCTCTATGGGAAACCCATGCAGCCATCCCCACTGCACGGGTTTTTCCGCCCGGTGGTTTTTCCGCCCGCGGGCCGCCCGAGAAACATTGTACTTGCACATTCTTACGTCCGGTTTTCGGACGGAATATGTGCGAGTGAATGTGAAGGGGGAGGGCTTTTCTCCTCTCATCGCGGAGAAAAGCCATAACTCCACGGCCATGTGCACGGCACACAAACCGGACAAATACCAGTCAAATAAACCGACCGGTATTTGTCCCTTGCTGTGGGGATGCACCCTCATTTTTAAATACATTGATACAAATTTTGAGAGGGTTAATGTTCCATCTTGTCTCAACTGACAATTGAAAATTGTACCAATATGTGCAAATAGTCTTAATAATCTGTCTCATCGGACATGTTTACTATGAGACTTGCATAATTGTTTCCAGTCCAGTTGCCACTTTTTGCCACTAGCTGTAATAGGGTCATTTGTAGGTTAGGGACATATTTGAGGGAAAGGTTTTAGGGTTAACTTAAGGGATGGATTTTCCAGTGTTAGTGGTAGTTGTAGGGCGAGCTTTTAAGAGATATCATAGGGGACAGTTAGCTAGGAACATTTATTGCTATTACTCTCCAGTTCTTGGAGCATACCCACACTGGAATCTCCACCGACTGTGCAGCATTTGCCGAATCACCTAGTGGTAAGTCTCTTTTAACTGATATGCTTTGGATTACTGTTTCATGTGACTGCTGGTGCACTTTCCTGTTTTCCTCGATGTTATTCGGAGTCCACCAGCATTATTACAGAATGGCAGGATCCTGGGCCATACAGGGAATAAAAAGCAGCCCTGGCACAAAGCCCCCACCAAACCACATACAATAACCACTTGCAAAATTTCCCTTGTTCTCGCACCCTGTCATTTTCTAAAATAAAACTATAAACGTGCTTCCACACAGAGCATTTTTGGTGCGTTTTGACGCGTTTTTGGTTTTTGTGCGGAAAAGCAGAGCAATTAATGCTGTAAATTTCTACACAAAAAAACGCACCAAAAGCCGCTCTGTGTGGAAGCATCTTAAACACAAGCAAGAAAGAAAAAGTGGTGCAGAGTCAGGTGTGCACTTGCTTTACAACCAGGGACAAGCCTGTATAACCAATATAACCTACAACACCACCAATCAGATCACCAGTAGTCAGACGGTCATCATCACATGAAAACAGCACTGATTCAACACAGAAGCAAAATTATCCCTGAAATCAGGGACTCACAGGAGACTTCATAAGACTTCTCTGATGGGAGTTGTTCTCTTCCCTTTTCTTCTCCATCTGGCCCAAACCTCCATGATGTCTTCTCCGAGTTGTTCTCTTCCCTTTTTTACTCCGTCCAGTACAGGATGCAATGACGTTGTTTCCTGGCCACTTCTCGTCCCTGTAGAATTTACCACAAAAACATCTTAGACTCCTCTCTCTTCCAGCACTTCCCTATCAATTCCCAACTATGTACAAACTCCCCATCCATAAAGCCCCAAATAGTTATAGTGCCCCTTTTAGTGCCCCTACACAGTAATTGTACCCCAAACAGCGTATGTTAGACCCTAAGAACTAGAAACTTAAAAAAGTCAGATAAGTGGCATGTAAATAGGTAAATCCCCATTAGGTAGGTATACAAGCCTCCTCCATCTCACAGTAGGCAGATTATATAGATCTCCCAAAGTAGGTAGATATATAGGTACTCTCAGTATATAGGTAAATAGCCCGTCAGTAAGTTTACAGATTTATCCAGTAGGTAAAGAGGTATATAATCCCCAATTAGGTAGCCCCTTAGTGGGTATATAGGTCCCCTTAGTGGACAGATAAGTATAAAGGCCCCACAGTAGGCAGGAAGGTATATAGTTCCCCATTAGGTGCCTATATAGACCCTCTCAGTAGGTAGTTAGGTATATAGGATCCCCTCATAAGGTAGGTATATATGGCCCCCCAAGTTAATAGGTGTATAGAACCTCCATTAGGAAGGTAGTTACATAGGCCCCCAGTAGTTAGCTAGGTAGAAAGGGCCTTCCCCTATTAATTAGGTAGGTAGACAGGGCCTTCCCCCATTAATTAGGTAGGTTGACAGGGCCTTCCTCCATTAATTAGGTAGGTAGATAGGACTGCTCCTAGTAATTAGCCAGGTAGAGTTGCTTCCTAGTAATTAGTCAGGTAGGGCCGCCATCATTAATTAGCCAGGTAGAGGTGCTGCATTAATTAGCCAGGTAGAGGTGCCCCCATTAATTAGCCAGGTGCCCCATTAATGAGCCAGGTAGAGGTGCCCCCATTAATTAGCCAGGTGCCCCATTACTTAGCCAGGTAAGTCTGCCCCATTAATTAGCCAGGTAGAGGTGTCCTATTAGTTAGCCAGGTGCCCCATTAGCCAGGTAGGTCTGCCCCATTAATTAGCCAGGTAGCCATGTTCCCCATTAATTAGCCAGGTAGCCAGGTGCCCCCATTAATTAGCCAGGTCGCCAGGTGCCCCATTAATTAGCCATATAGGGTCTGCCCCATTAATTAGCCAGGTAGCCAGGTGCCCCCAATCGTTAGATAGCGAGGAGCCCAGTTTCGTAAAAGAAAGAAAATACTCACCTGCTTTCTTTCTTTCCCTCCTCTTTTCCTGGTATGGAGCGGGCTGCACTCACAGCCTAGTGAAGGCCGCTAAAAGCCTGTGTGATCTCTGCATCTCTGGATGTGTGACCCAGCCTGCAGCCTTGTGCACGAGGGGGGCCTGTTGTCTCTCTGGCACAGGGGTCCAGTTGTGCCACAGATCGGCGTCGGCACTCGGGGTCCACAGGGGGGGAATCAGCAGTGAGGTTTACCACCAGTCCAGCCTGGCAGAATCTTTCTTTGCTATGGTTGAAACCATTCCTTCCCAACATTTTTATAATACATTTTCTGAACTCAGAGGGCTAACCTGAGGCTCATTGGTTCCAATGCAAATCCTGCAGCAAGGTCGTGAAAAATGACACATCATTTATAATGCTGTTCTCTTCATAATAGAGAAGAGGTTCCATTAGGTGACTGGTATAACAGAAACTTTTTCACCCTCCGTGCACTAGGACTGGTACTGATTTAACACAGATAAACTTGACAGATAATGCATCATGATATCACGGCACAGAAAGGTATCTCATCTGATCTATTAAAAGATAATACTGAAAGCCTTGCGATCACTGTTAACTTAAACTTTGCTACATTTGTATATTTTAGTGTGTAAAGTCTGCAAGTGGGCCAGGGAGATAGTGGAACAGAAAAACATAAAAGACTCACCTTTCCAACTGGCTCTGTTCCAGCGCTGAGCTTGATGACATGATGCTCATGATGACATCACGTTCACTCTTCATGTGACCCTGAAAGCTGCTCTAAAATTGGCTCTAAAGTCCCAGGCTGATGATTGTCATCATCAGGCACACCAGGATCAACGCTGGAACGGAGCCGGAAGGTGAGTGCTTTATTGTTTTTCTATTTCACCTCCTCCTCGGTCCACTATTTTTTTTTTATGTATAGCACCTAATAAAAGTGAGTACACCCCTCACATTTTTGGAAATATTGTATTATATATTTTCATGGGACAACACTAAAGCTACAGTATGACATTTTGATACAATATTAAGTAGTCAGTATACAACTTGTATAACAGTGTCAGTTTGGTGTGCCGTCAAAATAACTCAAGACACAACCATCAATGTCTAAGCTGTTGGCAACAAAAGAGAGTACAACCCTAAGTGAAAATGGACAAATTGTGCCCAATTTGCCATTTTCCATCCAGAGTGTCATGTGACTTGTTATTGTTACAAGATCTCAGGTGTGAATGGGGAGCAGGTGTGTTAAATTTGGTGTTATTGCTCTCATATTCTCTCATACTGGTCACTGGAAGTTCAACATGGCACCTCATGGCAAAGAACTGTCTAAGATATTAAAAACAAATTGTTGCTCTACATACAGATGGGCTAGGCTATCAGAATATTGCCAACACCCTGAAACTGAGCTGCAGCACAGGGCCAAGACCATACAGCGGTTTAACAAGATAGGTTCCACGCAGAACAGGCCTCGACATAGTTGACCACAGAAGGTGAGTGCACGTGCCCACCATCATAACCCGAGAGTGTCTTTGTAAAATAGACATCTGAGTGCGGCCAGCATGGCGGCAGAGGTTAACGGTGTGGGGGGGTCATACAATATGCTGCACACTGCATCAAAGTGTCGTCTCAGAAGGAGCCTCTTCTAAAGATGATGCACAAGAAAGCCCAAACAGTTTGCTGAAGACAAACAGACTAAGGACATGGATTACTGGAACTACATCCTGTTATTTGGTTCAGATGGTGTCAAGCGTTTGTGGCAGCAACCGGGTGAGGAGTACAAAGACAAGTGTGTCTTGCCTACAGTCAAGCATGGTGGTAGGAGTGTCATGGTTTGGGGCTGTATGAGTGCTGCCAGCCGTGGAGAGCTACAGTTCTTTAAAGGGACCATGAATGCCAACATGTACTGTGACATACTGAAACAGAGCACAATCCCATCCTTTCTGGGCTGCAGGGCAATATTCCAAACACACCTCCAAGATGAACACTGTTTTTAGAAAGAAAATGAGGTAAAGGTGCTGGACTGGCCAAGCATGTCTTTGGACCTAAACCCTGTTGAGCATCTGTGGGGCATCCTCACACGGAAGATGATGGAGGAGCACAGAGTCTCAAACATCCACCAGTTCCGTGATGTTGCCATGGAGGAGTGGAAGAGGATTCCAGTGGCTGCCACCTGTGAAGCTCTAGTGAACTCCATTCCCAAGAGAGTTAAGGCGGTGCTGGAAAATAATAGTACCCACACAAAATATTGACACTTTGGCACAATTTGTCCATTTTCATTTAGGGATGTACTCACTTTTGTTGCCAGTGGTTTAGATATTGATGACTGTGTTGAGTTATTTTGAGGGCACACGCTATGCAAGCTGCACACTGACTACTTTACATTGTATCAAAGTGTCATATCCCATGAAAGGATATAATACAATATTTGCCCAAATGTGAGGAGTTTATTGTATTTAAATAAACAACAGGGTACCCGTAACCATTAATTCATAATTAATATTGGGCAACAAACAAATATTATCTAACTCGTACTATAAAATATACTTTGAGAACTCTTGTACACAGAGTATTTGGGTAGAAGGACGAATTCCACGCAGAGCAATGTGTAGATATATTGAACAGTGTGTTTTATGTCACCAGCTCTAACAGACACACATTCAGATGACAAGATCCTCACTGGGCTCTTGTCTCTGCCCTGTGTGATGCTGGGATGCTCTTATCTGACAGCACTGGGGGATTTACACATATCACAGGCGTCCTGGGCATTGTTGAGGTGTTATCTCCTGCTGCACAGAGGCTTTCTGCTGAGAATCAGCTCTGCTGCGGGAAGAGGGGAGCAGTGAGCCTAGTGCAATGTGTTCCAGGGATAGACATCACTGGCATGGTGCTGGAACAAGAAGCAAAATAAACATATATGCTATACAATGTTATGCCGTACATGTTACTGTACTAGAGATGGGACATGATTCCAGGGATTTATGGTGATTGCCATAATTGGAGTCTGTAAGAGGTTTTTCCTCTAGTATGGGGCAACTGGCATCCACCTCATAGGCAAGAACCCATTTCAACCCGGTGTAGAATTACTGTGTAGAATTACAAACCCGGTCCTGTCTCTGATGCATTCTGCTTACTAAATCACCTCTTTATTTTTTTATTTTCTCATCTCTGCATATTGCATCACTGCATACTTAGAACATTTGTATATACAGTGGGGAAATAAGTATTTGATACAGTGGCAATTTTGCAAGTTTTCCCACCTCCTCAGAATAGAGAGGTCTGTGATTTTTACGTATCATAGGTACACTTCAACTGTGAGAGACACAAAAAAATCCAGAAAATCCCATTGTATGATTTTTAAATAATTAATTAGCATTTTATTGCATGAAATAAGTATTTGATCACCTACCAACCAGCAAGAATTCTGGCTCTGGCAGACCTGTTAGTTTTTCTTTAAGAAGCCCTCTTGCTCTGCACTCATTACCTGTATTAATTGCACCTGGCAGAACTTGTTACCTGAATAAAAGATACCTGTCCACACACTTGGGCAATCACACTCCAACCTCTCCACCATGGCCAAGACCAAAGAGCTGTCTAAGGACACAGGGACAAAATTGTAGACCTGCACAAGTCTGGGGTGGGCTACAGGACAATAGGCAAGCAGCTTGGTGAGAAGACAACACTGTTGGTGCAATTATGAAATGGAAGAAACACAAGATGACTGTCAAGATCTTGCCTAGTGGGATAAGGATGATTCTGAAAAAGGTCAGGAATCAACCCAGAACTACATGGCAGGACTTAATCAATGACCTATATACCTGGGACTACAATCTCAAAGATTACTATTAGTAACACACTATGCTATGATGGATTTAAATCAAGCAGGGCACACAAGGTTCCCCTGCTGACATCAACACATGTCCAGGCCCGTTTGAAGTCCCCCAATGACCATCTGGATGATTCAGAGGAGACGGAAGAAGGTCATGTGGTTAGATGAGAGCTAAATAGAACTTTTTGGTATCAACTCCACTCATCGTGTTTGAAGGAAGAAGGATGAGTACAACCCCAACACACCATCCCAACCGTGAAGCATGGGGGGGAGGGGGGGGTGAAAAAATCATACTTTGGGGGAGCTTTTCTGAAACGGGGACAGGACGACTGCATCGTATTGAAGAGAGGTGGATAGGGCCATGTATCGTGAGATTTTGACCAACAACATCCTTCCTTCAGTAAGATCATTGAAGATGGGTTGTGGCTGGGTCTTTCAGCAGGACAATGACCTGAAACACACAGCCAGGGCAACTAAAGAGTGGCTCCGTAAGAAACATTTCAAGGTCATGTAGTGGTCTAGCCAGGTTTCAGACCTGAACCCAATCGAAAATCTTTGGAGGGAGCTGAAACTCAATGTAGACCAGCGACAGCCCCAAAACCTGAGTGATCTGGAGAAGATCTGTATGGAGGAATGGACCAAAATCCCTGCTGCAGTGTTTGCAAACTTGGTCAAGAACTACAGGAAACGTCTGACCACTATTATTGCAAATAAAGGTTTCTGTACCAAATATTAAGTTCTTCTTTTCTACTGTATGAAATACTTATTTCATGCAATAACATGCAAATTAATTATTTAAAAAATGTACCATGTGATTTTCTGGACTTTTTATTAGTTTCTGTCTCTCACTGTTGAAGTGTAAATACAATAAAAAATTACAGACCTCTCCATTTTTCCTGAAGTTATCCTTGTATGAAGCTGCTTGTTTGTTGCTGCTGTGCTTGTGGGAGGTCTTTTGTCCCGCTGGGTGATAATGAGATGACTGTGACATTTTAAACATTTGCTCCAACCACATACATTACATTCACAGACTTCACGGAGTAATCTTTATAAAGTTGGAGGGTCTCTTTAACAAGATGCATAAACAGAGAATGGGTGTATGTCATCTAGTTAGAGTCACTGGTTGCACCTCTAGGAGGATCCTAATAAGGGTGCTGAGAAGACGTAGTTAGGCTTATGTGATGCACGGTGGCGGAATTACTGCCTTATCAGCTATACCGACCCAATAATGCAGCACACCACAGAACGCCCTGGACTACTGTCCCAGACATTTGGAGATATGTCCCTGAGATCAAGGGCACATACCCTGTATTTCCGGGTCTGTACTGTTTATGTAACTGTTTGCACAACCTAACCTATGGTCTCCCATGTTAATACTACAATACATATTGATAACCACCTCCTGATCTTACCCATTCTAGATCGTATGCTCATATGGACGGTGCTTTCACTTCTCATCAATGGCATAGCTATAATACATTTGGGACTCAGTGACCAAGGAGCCCATTGCGAAATAAGACACCAGTAAGCAAGTGCAAGAGCCAGGGTCAACATACAATATTAATTGGTTCTGGAACGACTACGGTTTGTTGAAACCATAACTCTATGGCAAACTGATGATTAGTTCTGAAGCCCAAAAATGTCACCAACATAATGGAAAAGGGAGATTACAGAAAATGAAGCATCTAACTAATCCAGATAAAGCGTGGCCTTCCATAGATCATCAGACAGCTGGAAATCTCTTTCTATTTTGAAGACAGGAGCTTCTTTGGGTCATGGACTTTACACTCAATGTACCAGAAAACCTGGTGCCCAAAAATCCTCCTATCCTGGTAAAGGGGAGTACAGAACAAGTGGTACCGCATTGTACTGTATAGAGACGCTACTAGACCACCAGTCACTGCAGGTACTGCACTAGTACAGATGTTTTACAAGTGAAATGTTCTAGGTAGTTGGTTGGACCTTCCATCAAGCAAATCTGCTGCAGATCACCAGAGTCTGGGACATTATATCTTGAAACCAGACTCAACATACAATGTCCCTGGAAAGACCATTGTATGTTAGACATATTGTATCTTGAGGCCACTGTAATTTGAGGGACTGCTGTACCGTGTTCCTAATGCTATTAAGTCAGAACAGCTAAGCACATACAGTATGCACACAGCACACGTGGATTCTACATATTCATAAAGATAATTATCAGATCTCCCTATAATTTACTACTCACACAATCCTACAATAGTAGCCACTTTTACTCCCTGCCTGTTTACTCGCTCTCCCCAACCCCCTGCTCTCTCTGCTCCACTTTCTTTACAGATTTCAAAGCTGCAATTTTCCTCATAATGGAGCAATTTTCTATACTTATGCACAATCAGTGAAAGAAGGGAAAGGAGGGGGAGGCAGCCATTATTACAGGCTACGGCAGCACAGAACAGGGGTGGGGACATACTGGCAGGTGAACCGAAACCCCTCAAATCAGAGGCTGCTGTATCTCCCCCAACAACACGAATACTGAGGGAGATTAATATACAATACAATGTCGGGCTAGAAAATGAGGGAAATGTTCACTTCATTGAATTCTAATTCCTTGCTGCCTGGAACTTGTAGGTGTTTGCTCCAAACAAGACCTAGGATAACATTTTCTTTAAGATACATTTCTATCTCTTTTTAGCTCCATACTTTAAAATAAAGTCTTTGCTAAGAACTTGTTATATCACAATCCTTATCTACTGGCATTGATGTAGCACCAACATATGCCATAGGGCAGTCACCAATCACACCAATCACTGTAAGTTTGGGTTTAAAACTTTCAGGTACAATCCATTGAATTCCTCCCAATTGTTAGTGAAATTTCTAAACAATTTCTGAGTAATATGCTATCGCTGCAATGTAACTGTGATATGTAGCATTACACTTCGGATTTGAGGCAAATTTAACCAGAATGTAACACATTCAGTTTGGATCAGTTCAAATAGAATTTTGGTTTAAATGGCCCCCAAATGTTTTAAGAATATAGTCAACCTTAATTTGGAGTTGTGCCTACTGTTAGAAAGAATTTACTAATTTATCGTTCTCCAGGTTAGACGGAGTGCCTGGCGCACTTATTTCCAGTCTGACATCACGTCCTGTTATGTAAACCAGAAATGATGTCATCCTGTAAGGTGAGAAGCTGAGCTGTGTGATCTATAGGGTTATATGATAGAGGGAGAAAAGTGAGCTTATGATTATATAGGGTTTATATGATAGAGGGAAAGCAAGCAGTAGCTTTGATAATATAGGGAAGTATATGACCAGAGGAGAGAAAGCTGAGCTTGTGAGGTTATAAGGGGTCATTATATGCACGTTATAGGAGGGAGGAGAAGGCTGAGCTCTGTGATATATATGGGTTATATGATAGAGGAGGAGAAGTGAGCTCTGTGAATATATAGGGTTATATGACTAGAGGAGAGAAGCTGAGCTCTGTGAGTATATACGGTTACATGATAAAGAGGAGGAGAATGCTGGAGCTTTGATTACCATAGGGTTATATGACAGAGGAGAGAACGTGGAGCTCTATGATATATAGGGGTTATATGAGGTAGAGGAGAGCAAGCTGAGCTTTGATTGTTATATAGGGTTAAGGATAAGACAGGGAGAGAAAGCTGCGGCTCTGTGATATATAGGATTATGTTGGATTAGAGGGAGAGAAGGCTTTGAGCTCGGTGAAATATAGAGTTATAAGATTAGTAGGAGAAGAAGCTCGGGTTGTGAGCTTATTTATAGGGTTAGATGATAGAGGGAGAGAAGCTGAGCCTCCAGTGACTTTTTATAGGGTTATATAAGATAGAGGAGAGAAGCTGAAGCCTCTATTGGGGGAATATATAGGGTTATTATGAGTAGATGGATTGTGAGAAGCTGAGCTTTGAATATAGGGTTATATGATAGAGGGAGAGGAAGCTGTGTTCTGATATATAGGGTAATAGTGATAGAGGAGAGAAGCTGAGCTCTGTGAAATTTAGGGATTTATGATAGAGGGAGTGAAGCCTGAGCTCTGTGATACTATTGGCGTTATATGATAGAGGGAGAGAGGCTGAGTTCTGTGATTATTTAGGATATAGGATAGAGGGAAGACGAAGCTGGCTCTGTGGTATATAGGGTTATATGATGTTAGAGGAAGAAGCTGAGCTTCTATGATATATAGGGTATTTATGAGTAGAGGGAGGAGAAGTGAGGCTCTGTGATGATATAGGGTTATATGAATAGAGGGATGAGAAGCTGAGGCTCTGTGGATATATAGGGATTATAGGGATAGGAGGGCAGTGAGGAAGCTGAGCCTCTGTGATATGTATAGGGTTATATGATAGAGGGAGAGAAGCTGAGCTCTGTGGATATATGGATTTATAGGTTAGAGGGAGGAAGCTGAGCCTCTGTGATATATAGTAGTATATAAGATAGAGGAGAGAAGTGAGTTTGTGATATATTCTAGGGGTTAATATGATAGAGGAGAGGGAAGGTGAGTCTGTGATATTTAGAGTTATAAGATAGAGGGAGAGAAGCTGCTGTTTGTGATATATAGGGGTATATGATAGAGGAGAGAAAGCTGGAGTTCTGTGATAATCAATAGGTATATGACAGAGGGCGAGAAGCTGAGCTCTGTGATATATAGGGTTATAGGGCAACTCAAGCTTTGTGATATATCTAATAACCTTTAATTGTGGCAAGCAATATATAGGAAGAACTACCACCAAATTGTCCCAAAAGGATGAACAATCACAGGTTTACATTAAAAAGAAAAGTAGAATTATAGTCTCCCTAGAATTATAGAGGAGGTACACAAAGCTGGTGACTATCAAAAGATAAGGATAAACCTATTGTTTTGTACACGAGAGAAGTACCAAAAATAGATTACAGGTATGAACGAATAAAGAAAACCTTTTTGGATGTTCAAGTAAACACACCTAAGTCGATATGGCGTTGAACGAAGTTCAGGAAATTATTAATTAATGTGGGAACAAGAGGTTTGTACATAATGAAGTGTAGCTCTCTGTATTTAATTATCTAGTTTTCAATTGTTTAGTTTTTGATCCCGTAGTAGAAATACGGAAAGTAGGGGCATAGAGCATGCGCATTTTCTCCGTCTAGTTCGGAGGAGTAGGGCGGAAGTGGGTAAAAAGATCTTGGACTTCAAAACTTCCGGTTACGGAGCCCCGCGAAAACAGGATGGGATTATACGGGGGGGGGGGGGGGCCCCGGGGGGGGGGGGGGGGGGGGGGGGGGGGGGGGGGGGGGGGGGGGGGGGGAGGGGGGTGGGGGGGGGGGGTGGGGGGGGGGGGGGGGGGGGGGGGGGGGGGGGGGGGGTGGGGGGGGGGGGGGGGGGGGAGATAGAGGGGGGTGGGGGGGGGGGGAGGGGGGGGAAATCTATGGAGGATTGAGACGCATTCTAACAAATTAAGTTATGTTTGTTTATATGTGAAAACTTTTTAGAGTTTTATATGCCATTCCAGTATGTTTTTTTGGTACTGTTTAAACATGATTTTAATATGTAAATTTCCTTGTATGGAAATGAGGATTATATAATGGGAGAGTTAGTCCTTGTGGTTAGTTTATTCCGATGAAGTGTTGATAGAATCATTAGCGAAAAGCCCGTAGAAGTAAGGGTGTTATGTGTATTTTTAGATTTGTATTTTAAAAATAAATATAGCTTTAAAGCCTATGTGCATAGAGCGTTCTGAAATATAAGGAACAGGTTCAGAACCAAGCGTGAGTGTTCTTTCTCCAGGGGTGAAACATATTATAACCTATTGGGGGATATATATATTTTTATATTCTTTCCTCATTATTTCACATTGTGCGGAATACGAATTGGTGTTTGATCTACAAGCTGCTTTTCATTGGATTTTGGTGTATCAATGGTTGTACCTTAAAGTACAACCTTGCCTCAGGTGAGCGAAAATTATTTATACTTATTACAAAAAAAGAGTATTTTTAATATTTATACACGATCAGAGCGCCTTTTTGTCTCCCGCTTTTCCCTCTTTGTCTCTTTAATCCGAAAGGGTTAGGATAGGAAACGCACATATCTGCTGACTTTATTTAGGGTTTATATGATAGAGGATGAGAGAGAAGTGAGCTCTGTGATATTATAGGGTTATATGAGAGAGGGAGAGAGCTGAGTTCATGATATATAAGGGTTCTATGATAGAGGAGGGATGAAAGCTGAGCTATGTGAATATAGGGTTATATGACGAGAGGGTCGCGAAAGGTGAGTTCTGATATATTAGGGTTATATGATAGAGAGAGACAGCTGAGCTCTGTGATGAAATTTAGGGGTTATATGAGGTAGAGGGTCGAGGAGAAGTGAGTTCGTGATTTATAGGATGTAATAGCGAGCTGATAGAGGGAGAGAAGCTGAGCTCTGTGTTATCTTAGGGTTATATGATTAGAGGAGAGAAGCTGAGCTCTATGATATTA
Organism: Phyllomedusa bahiana; assembly: GCA_025379985.1. Lineage (NCBI taxonomy): Eukaryota > Metazoa > Chordata > Amphibia > Anura > Hylidae > Phyllomedusa > Phyllomedusa bahiana. The sequence continues at coordinate 37,061 of JAODAL010025315.1, forward strand.
TAGGGTTATGACTCTAGTAGAGGGAGAGATAGCTGAGCCGGTGTGTATATAGGGTTATATGTTTAGAGGGGACTGAGAAGCTGAAGCTTTTGTCTTATATGACTGGTTTATATGTAATAGAGGAAGGAGGAGTCTGAGCTCTTTTGTTGTCATATTGTAGGGTTTATATGAGCTAGAGGGAGAGAAGCTGAGCTCTGTGATCCTTATAGGGGTAGTATGATAGAGGAAGGGAAGAGATAAGCATGAGCTCCTTGTTAATATAGGAGCTATATATACTTATGAGGGAGAGAAGCTAGTTCTGATATATACGGGTTAATGTATGAGTAGAGGAAAGAGAATGCCTGAGCTCTGTGATATTATAGGGTCATATGCTAGAAGAAAGGCGGCTGAGTTCTGTGATATCTAGGGTTATATAGATAGAGGAGAGGAGCTGAGCTCTAGTCATATATAGGGTTATAATGTAGAGGGGGTGACGAAGCTGAGGCTCTGTGATATTTAGGGTTTATATGGATTAGGAGGAGAGGAGTGAGTTCTTTGCAGTATATAGAGGTTATATGATACAGGAGAAGCCAGCTGAGCTTGTCATATAATAGGGTTTATATGATAGAGGAGAGAGCTGAGCACTGTGATAATTAGGGTTATATAAATAGAGGAAAGGAGCTGAGCTCCGTGTGAATATATAGGGTTATATGTGTATGGGAGTGCGAGTGAGCTATTGGATATATCGGATTTATTATGAGTAGAGGCGAGAAGCTGAGCTCTCGTGATATATTAGGGTAATATGGATAGAGGGGAGGTGAAGTGGGCTCTGTGATATATAGGGTTATATGCATAGAGGGAGGGAGAAGCTGAGCTCTGTGATTTATAGGGTTAATATGATAGAAAGGGGAGAACCTGAGCTCTGTGAAAATTTTAGGGTTACATGATAGAGGAAAGGGAAACGGAGCTCTGTGATATAAAAAGGGTTTTAAAGTTTGAGGAGAGCAGCTGAACCCCTGTGAATATAATGGTTATATGGATAGAGGAGAGGAGCTGGCCCCTATGAAAAATAGGATTATAAAAAAAAGAGGGGAAAGAACTGAGCTTTTGTGATTTATTTGGGTTGCAAATTATAGAGGGAGAAAGCTGAAATTTGTGTTTTAAAAAGGGTTTTCATTATTTGAGGGGAGAAGTGGTTTTTGGAAAATATAGGGGTTTATATTGAGGAGAGGAAACTGACCCCTATGATATATAGGATTATTTTGCTAAAGGGGGAGAAGCTGAGCTCGGGGATTTATAGGGGTTTCATTTATAGAGGGAGAGAAATGATTTTTGTATATATAGGGTTTAAAGATAGAGGTGGGGAAGTGAAAATCTGTTTATATATAGGGTAAAAAGATAGAGGGGGTGAAAAGGCTCTGTGATATATAGGGAAAAATAATTTGAGGAGGGGGAAGCTGAGCTTTTGTGTATTTTAGGGGGTTAAAGATAGAGGGGGGAAAAAGCTGAGCTCTGTAAAATAAAAGGGTTATATTTTTAGAAGGAGAAAGCGAGCTCTGTGATATATAGGGTATATGAAGAGGAAGAACCCGAGCTCTGTGATATATAGGGCTATAAGCAGTGGGAAATTGGGGGGTCTGGGGGCCCCAGGGGAGTTGAAACCCGGGCCCAACCCCATGTACGAAAAAATATTACCCGGGCCCCTGGAAAAATAAAAAAAGGGGCCCCCTTTTGCCACTTTTAAAAACAGTGTGCGGGAAAAAGAACTAAAAATTTTGTAGTTCGATAAACAAAGGGGTCACATATCTTTTTTGTCTCCACTCTGTCTCTAACATATATTACCAAAGGGTAAATGGGTCCACCCCCTATCCCCCTTCCCCCCCACTTTCAATATCCCCCCCCACCCCCCACCCCTTTTCAAAATTTTCCCCCCCCCCCCCACATACACTATCCCCCCCACCCCCATTCAATATCCCCCTCCACCCACATACAATTTCCCCCTCCACCCACATACACGTATCCCCTCCAGCCACACATACAATATCCCCCTCCACTCCACATACAATATTCCCCCTCCACCCACATACATATCCCCCTCCGCCCACTACAATTGATCCCCGCTCCCATCCTCACACATACACAATCCCTCTCCACCCACATACACAATCCCCTCCCCCCACATACATCATACCCTCCACCCACATACAATATCCCCCTCCACCCCACATACACTAATCCCTCTCCCACCCACATACAATATCCCCCTCACCCACATACACTATCTCCCCTCTCCACCCACATACACTATCCCCTCCACCCACATACAATATCCTCCTCCACCCACATACAATACCTCTCGCACCCACATACAATATCCCTCCACCCACATTACAATACCCCCTCCACCCACATACAATATACCCCCCTCCACCCACATACAATATCCCCCGCCACCCACATACAATATGCCCCTCCACCCACATACAATGTCCCCCTCCACCACATACAATATACACCTCCACTCACATACAATATCCCCCTCCACCACATACACTATCCCCCCCAAGACCCACATACAATATCCCCCTCCACCCACATACAATATCCCCCTCCGCCCACATACAATATCCCCCTCCACCCACATACACTATCCTCTCCACCCACCTCTCACGCACTCATTATACATCTATCCACACCACCCACATACAATATTCCCCCTCCACCCACATACAATATCCCCCTCCACCCACATACACTATCCTCTCCACCCCACATACACTATCTCCCTCCACCTCACATACAATAGATCTCCCTCCACCCACGATACAATATCCCCCTCCACCCACTTACATATCCCCCCTCCACCCACATACAGATATCCCCTCCACCCACATACAATATCCGCCTCCAACACCACATACAAAACCCCCCAACCACCCCACATACAATATCCCCGCCAGCCACCCACATACAATATTCCCTATACCACCCACATACATACACCCTCCACCCAAATCACAATATACCCCCACCACCCACATACAATAACCCCCTCTCGACCCAAATAACTATATCCCCCCTCCACCCACATACAATAACACCACCGACCCACATTACCATGATACCCCTCCACCCACTATAGCAATATCTCCTCACGACACCCACAAACAATATCCCCCTCCACGCCACATACAATATCCCCCGCCACACACATACAAGATCCCCCTCCACCCACATACAATATCCCCTATCCACCCCCCCCCCCCAAAACCATTAAACAAAAATTAATCCCCCTCCACCCACAAACAATATCTCCCTCCACTCCCCATACAATATCCCCCCGTCCACACACATAAATTTCCCCCTCCACCCACATACAAGTATCCCCCTCACACCAACATAACAATATCCCCCTCCACCACATACAATATCTCCCTCCAACTGTTTCCATGGTCACGAACCTCACCACTCTTCTAAATACAACACCAGCAAGAAAGTAAGAAGTGTAACTCCTATCACAGGGTCAACAGGGACACATGTAGCTCTGGCATTATACATGTGAGCCGATAATATACCTACAACACCGCCATATAGAGACCACATAGAGTCCCGACACCAAGCACAGTATAACCTAATCAACACCGCCATAGATAGAGACCAACATAGAGGTCAGTACACCAGCTCAGGTATAAACCTACCAACACTGCATATAGGGACCCGCATAGATGTCCAGACACCACTTCAGGTCACATCACGACTTACAGTGAATACAAACACTGATCCAATATAGAAGTAACATAACCCCTTTGACACTCCAGGGACTCAGCCAGAGACTCCTATCTGATGAGGATCGTATCTCTTCACTCATGATCCGTTCTTATTCCCTTTTCTCTGCATCCGTTCCACACCACCATGATGGACTTATGTCCGCGACCACAAATGCATCCCTGCAAAATTACACAAAATACTTAGAATCCTCAATTTTCCAGCATCTTTACCCCTTTCCACCGTCTGTACAAACTGTGCCCAGGGGTGGGATGAGCGGGTACATAGCCATAAACTTAGAGTCTAGTATCCTATGGGGGTTGGAGGGTAGGGAAAGGACTAACCCCCCTGGAGATAATGCAGGAGTATACAGGCAGTTAGGTGGTGCTGCTTTAAGAGTATACAGCAGTTATAATGGTCTCTTTAGATAGTAAACAGGCAGTTAAGCCTCCTTTAGAGGAGTATAACATGCAGATTAAGGTGGTCTCTTTTAGGAGTGTACATGCATTAAAGGGTCCTCTTTTTAGGTAGTATAAGCAGTTACGCCTTCCTTAGGGATAATACAGGATAGTTAGAAGGGGCCTCCTTTAGCTTAGTGTGGCAGGAAGGTCAGCCAGCCCGTTAGCTAGTATGAGGTATCGAGGGCCCCCCTTTAGCTAGTGTGTAGTAGTCAGGGCCCCCTTAGGTAGTGTGTAGAGTCAGGCTCCCTTAGTTAGTCAGGCCCGCTTTATATAGCCCAGGGGCCACCTTTAATGTAGTCAGGTTCCCCCCTTTAGTAGTCAAGGGCCCCCTTATGTAGCCAGGGGCCCTCCTTAATTTGTCAGTGCCCCCCTTATGTAGTCAAGGGGGCCCCTTTATGTAGTCAGCGGTCCCCCCATAGTAGCCAGGGCCCTCCCACCCCCCATAGTAGTCTGGGCCCACATAGTAGCCAGGCCTCCCGATAGTAGTGTCCAGGCCCCCTTAGTAGTCAGGGCCTGGCCCTAGTAGTCATGCCCTCCCCAATCATGTAGCCAGGCTCCCATAAGTAGTCAGGGCCCCCCATAGTAGCCAGGCCCCCCATATTAGCCAGGCCTCCCATCATAGTCAGGGGCCCCCCCATAGTAAGCCAGGCCCCCCATAGTGAATCAGGGCCCCCCATAGTAATCAGGCCTCCCATATTAGCCAGGCCCCCCATCAGTAGTCATGGGCCCTTAGTAGTCAGGCCCCCTTAGTAGTCAGGGACCGACCATTAGTAGTCAGGCCCCCCTTATAGTCAGGGCCTCCCTAGTAGTCAGGGCCCCCTTAGTAGTCAGGACACCCCCCCCTTAGTAATCAGGCCCCCATTCGTAGTCAGGGCCCTCCTTTAGTAGCCAGGGCCCCCCATAGTAGCCAGGGCCCCCTTAGTAGCCAGGGCCCCCATAGTAGTCAGGGCCCCCATATAGTCCAGGCCCCCTATAGTAGTCCATGGCCCCCAATAGTAAAGAAAAAGTCAGGGCCCCCCCTTAGTACCCGGGCCCCCCTTAGTGAGACCAGGGCCCCCCATGTAGTCAGGGCCCCTTAGTAGTCAGGACCCCATTAGTAGTCAGGGCCCCCTTAGTAGTCAGCGGCCTCCATAGTATCAGGGCCCCCTTAGTAGTCAGGCCCCCCTTAGTGTTCAGGGACCCCCTTAGTAGTCACGGCCCCCATTCGTATCAGGCCCCCCTTAGTTCCCTGGGCCCCCCATATAGTCCTGGCGCCCCCTTAGTAGCCAGGGCCCCCATAGTAGTCAGGCCCCCCCCCCGCCCATAGTAAGCCAAGGGCCCCCTTAGTATCAGGGCCCCCAGTAAGTAGTCAGGGCCCCCTTAGTAGCCAGGGTCCCCCAGTAGTAGTCAGGGGCCAACTTAGTAGTCAGGGCCCCCCTTATATTCTGGGCCTCCATTAGTAGCCAGGGCCCCTAGGTAGACAGGGGCCCCCATTAGGTAGCCAGGGCCCCCATAGTAGCCAGGGCCCCCCATTGTAGCCAGGCCCCCCCCTTAGTAATCAGGGGCCCCTCTTTAGGCAGTCCCAGGTGGCCCCCCATTAGAAGCCAGGGGCCCCCCTTAAGTAGCCAGGACCCCCATTCAGTAGCCAGGCCCCCATTAGTAGCCAGGGCCCCCCAAGTAACCCAGGCCACCCATATAAGCCAGGGCCCCCCCCCCTCTTAGTAGTCAGGGCCCACCCCCCTTATTAGTCAGGCCCCCCCTTATTAGTCAGGGGGCCCCCCCCCTTATTTGTCAGGGCCCCCCCTTAGTATTCAGGCCCCCACCCCCTTGAGTAGTCATGGGGCCCCCCTTCAGTAGCCAGGGCCCCCCCCCCCTTGTAGCCTGGCACCCTCCTCGAGCCCTTAGCTAGTCAGGGGCCTCTTAGTAGTCAGGGCCCCCCACCCGCCTTAGTAGCCAGGGCCCCCTTAGTAGTCAGGGGCCCTCCTTAGTATCAGGGGCCCCCATATTAGGCTAGGTCCCCCCCACAGTAGCCAGGGTAACTTCCCCCCCCCCCCCACCCCCCCCCCCCCCCCCCCCCCCCCCCCTTATAGCCAGGGCCCGCACCCCCTTAGTAGCCAGGGGCCCCCGCCCCCTTAGTAGTCAGGGGCCCCTCTAGTAGTCAGGGGCCCAACCCATATAGCCAGGGGCCCCCCCATCAGTAGTCATGATGCCCCCCCCCCTTAGTAGCCATTGCCCCCCTGTAGGTATTCAGGGGCCCCTCTTAGTAGTCAGGCACTCCCATAGTAGCCAGGGGCCCTCCCTTAGTAGTCCAGGGCCCCCCTTAGTAACCAGGGGCCACCCCCTGTAGTAAGTCCAGGGCCCCCCCCTTAGTAGTTCATGGCCCCTCAGAGTAGTCCAGTGGGCCCCCAAGTAGCCAGGGGCCCCTTAGATATTTTAAAAAAAACAAACAAAAAACAGCCACTCTACCTGCTCGTCCGGCTCCCTCTCCGGCTCCGCAGGTCCCGCCTCTCGAGTCCCCGCCGGCTCCGTACTGGCGCCCTGCATAGGGCGGCGCGGTGAAGTCGACGTCACCGCTCCGCCCTACGTCACCAGTAGGGGCCGCGCCCGGCAGGCTGAAGGCCTAATGCTTTCACCTGCCGGGGAGATCAGCGAGCGCAGCGCTATGTGGCGTCTGTGCTCCGCTGACACCCGCGCAGGCCCTCGCCACCGGGAGTCGGGGACAATAGTCCCCAACTCCCGGGTCTGGTCCCTCGTGGCGCTCGGGACTCGGGTCCCGGGCGTCCATTGACCGGATGCGCGGCGGGCCCCGGGAGCGACCGGCACTGCCTCCCGGGGCCCAGAAAAAAAAGTCAGCGGCTCGGGGGGGGGCCCACCGGGGGATTCCCCGGTCCCCCGGCGGCCCAGTCCGAGCCTGATACTGTATGTTATTAAGACAAAATCAGTTGATATTTTAAATACAATTGTGATGCATAGGACATGGATTCTACCTTCTCTCCCAGCAGACAACCTTATGAGAGGGCAGATAATACAGAGAATGATGTTTCATAAAGCTGGATCCAGGCTGAAAAATGTAATTGTTCTGGGCAGTAACTTTAATTGATATAACTGGGAATAAAGTGCAGGGTTAATTAGAAAGCATAAAGAAGATTGTCATTAAACAAAAACCTTCTTACTGATTTTTGTGTTTGCATTTATTTATGATTTTTTATTACAAAATTAGCTGGGGTTCATTTTTTTTACTTGCGCCCCTATTTGCTGTGAGAAAAAGAAAAAAAAATTTCATTTAGAAAGTGAAAAAATGTGTGGGTTTGTTTTAAAATTTTTCCCTTTTCTTGTGTTTTTTTTTTGATTGCCAAATTGTGAAATAATAAGAAAATTTCAGTTTTGAGGTTTGTCAGTATAAACTTCATCGCAAGCTTTGCCAAAAACCTTGGGGGGTTTGTGTGTTAAAACTGTAAACCCCAAAAAAGTGAAAAAAAATTTAAAATATTATTATAATAAGTTGATAAAAATCTTTAATGACGGAGAAAACAGTGGGGAAAAAAACAGAGAGGACAGCAAGAAAGGTTATGCCTGCAACAGATATCATGTCGTGTTTGCAATACCATAAAATCCCCAATATCCTTTTAATTTGTTTTCCCATAAGTGTGATTTAAAGGTTTTATACCGGGACTGTAAAAAATTTTTGATGAATGGAACCTCAAACCCAAAAATTCTCACCTAAACCTTTCTTTTTTCTGTAAATTTTACAGGTTGTTTCCCCCTGTAAAACCACCCCTCCCATCCCCCATTTTGCTGTCTGAATCTTTATGGGACCCCCACCCCCCAAACAGTTCTCCACTTGTATTTTTTAAAACCCCCTTTCCCTTTTGCTTTTTTTAAAATTTTAATGGTATAAAATTTCTGTTTTAATAACTTTTTTTTGATCCCCTACTTTAACAAGGGGCCCTCTAGGGCCTACTTTTCCTCACTTAAAAAATTCCCCTTCTGCTAAAGTAACATCCTCCCCCCCCCCCCCTTTCTTGTTTCAAACCCCTGATAGCTGTTTTAAAGATGGGATGAATTTATATAAAAGCACATGTTGGGTAGTGTTTGACCGGGTCATTGATGAAATCCCCTAAAATGAAAATATCCATTAAGTCAAATTCCCATAAGTGGGGATTTCAGAATTATACCAAAAATTTGAAGCCAAAAAAAAATAAACCCCAAGGAATGACCTTAAGGAAAAAATTAAATTTTAGTTTGGCTTTAGGGTCAAAAACACCTCCAAAATGCACTTTATGCCACTATCACCCACTACCCCCCCTATTCCAAAAAACCCCTTGTCTATCCTCACACCCCCCACATTTGGGCCCCAAATGACTTCCATATCTCCCCGCACCCTTTTCCCTCACCCCCTGACCTCTGTTTCCCCACCTTTTTCAAAAGCATTAAAACCTCTTCGAAAAAACCTCCCAAAACCCCCTTTTGCTCTACCCCACCCACACCTTTTTCACATTTCTCCCCCCTTCTCCTTGCTGCTGGGGGACAAAAATCCCCCAACCCGGGGCCCCCTCCCCACATCCCCACTCTTATTTCACCTCCCACCCTACGGGCCCAAGAAGCCCAAAATTTCCCATAACCCCTTAAATAAAAAGGGCCACTTTCCCCTCTCCACCGCTACACCTATCCCTATGTCTGGAGCTTCTGGAATGCACATTCTGTGGGCCCAACAAGCTTCCCCTTACCCAAAGACCTTTTCATTTTCCCGCCACCTAACCTTCCTTGGACAAAACCAGAAACTTGGCTAAACCCCCTCGGGACACAACCCCCCCCTTTGGCTGAAATTTTCTTACGGGGGTTTCAGTTTCCCCCACCCCCCCCGCCCTGGCAGTAAAACATGGTGGGGGGGTTGCCCGGGCCTTTTCTGTCGGGATACCTGCTTTTTTGCCCCCATCCCCCCCACTACCTTCCCTCACCCTCCCCCTTTTTCAAGGTGCCCCCGGGTCCGGCATCTACTCCCCCCCCAAAACCCTCCAAGTGGTTTGTTGTTTATGTCCCCAGGCCCCTGCCACCCCCTTTCCCTCGACCATTTCCCGTTTTCCTGGCTCCTTCATTTTCTCCCCACTGACATCCCCACTTTACCCAGGGGAGATTTAAACACCCCAATCGACACCCCCTGTTTCCCACAAATTTAACAAACTTGTCACTCTCCTTTTTCCTTGGGCCTCCCCCCAGGGACCTCGGGAGCCATCTTTAAAGATGGACCACACTGGCCCTTTCATCTTCCCCCGCCTTTGTCCCTCTATCTAAAAACCTCAATCTTCCTTTCCCCATCTCTGACCAAAAACCTGCTCCCCTTTTCCCCCCCAATCCCACCGCACCTGCCCCCCCCACCCCAAATCTCTGCCCCCCCGTAAAAAACCTACAAACCCCTTAAACCCCCCGGGCATTCTCTTAAATTTCTCTTTCTCCCCCTTTTTCCCATCTTTCATTCACTGACCCGGGGAAAAAAGCCCCCCTTCTACAAAAACACAATCACTTTCCCACCCCTTGCCCATGGTCGCCCTCTCACACAAAACCCGAACACGCAAAATCAACGGGCCCAACCCCGGGCCCACACAGCCCTCCACCAAACACCCTGAGGGGGAACCCTTCCAAAATTGTTTTGAACGCCGTGGGAAAAAAAACCCCGCTCCCCCAATGACTTCCCTCATAAAAAAATTTCACTGCTTTACTTTTAAAATTCTGCCCCCCACCCACCCAAAAACAGGACTACTTCCCACCACCCTCATACCCTCCCTTTTCCACAACCCCAGAAAACTTTTTCAAAACCCTTTTCAAGGGCTCTCCTCCGTCCACCAGAAACCCCCCCCCCCCATTTTTCTCCTCTCAGCAGATGACTTCGCCCCTTTTACTTTCTTAATAAGATCAATCCCCCATTAGAAAAAGCTTCCCCCCAAAAGCCCCCTCTGTCATCTCTATTCCTCCCGTGTCCCCCTTTCCCCCTTCTACACCTGTCATCACTCTTTTCCCCCCCATTTTCCTTCTTTCTGTCACTCATGACAAACTCTCCACTCTATGTCCAAATCCAAACCCCACTACCTGTAATCTTGACCCACGCCATCCCACCTCCCTCCCGAATCAGTGTTTATTTATCCCGCCCCACCCTTTTCGTCAACCTATCATTTTAAACCCTGGCTCTTTCCCCTTTCCCCCCCCTTTTAAAAATGCGACCCTCCCCACCCACCTTAAGGGAAAAAAAACTCTTGACCCCCCTCACTGTCCAACTATCGCCCCATTTTTTATGTTCCCTTTCCTCTAAACTCCCCGAAAACACGTCTATTTCAACTTTCCCTTTTTCATCTAAACCACCAAAATCTTCCCTTTACCCACTGCCCAAACTGGCTTTTCCCACCCCCCCACTCTTTCAACCCCCCTAACAAAGTCACCAAGGGCCTAGCAAACTGCCAAAAAACCCCACGGCCCCTACTCTGTGCTTCCCCCTCCCAGACCGTCCTCCGCCTTTGAACTGTTTGAACCCACTCACTCCCCATACAAATCTCCCCTCCCTCTGCATCACGGACTTGGCCCTTTTTGGATTTCCTCCTTTCCCCTTTATCGGGGCATTCAGCGGGGCCCCTCCTCACGCACCCCTCCTCCCTTGCCCGCTCTTTTTGTTTGGGGTAAACCCCCGGGGTCTTTTCCTGGGCCCAATACTTTTTCTATTTTCACTATTTGGGGGTGGGTCAACTAAAAAGGGATCGCATGGCTTTCATTTTCCAAACCCGTATGTGATGATACCCAACTCTACATCTCCGGGCCCCGATATTACCTCTCTACTCTCCCGGGGTCCCGACTGTTTTTTTTGGTTAAAATTTTCCCCCTATTCTCCTCATGTCTCCTGAAGCCCAAACGTGGGAGAAAACTGAACTCAAAAACTTTCACCGGGCCCACTCCATCCTTTCCCCCGATTTTCTCAAACACAGTAATGGCTTTCACCCCTTTTCACCAGTTTTACAAGTCCGCTGCCTTGGGATAACCCCCTTTACTTTCCAAACTGTCCCCTTTAAACCGCACATCCAAAACCCTTTAAACCCCCACCCGCCGGCCCCCACTGAAAAAAAATTTTCCCGAATCCCTTAAATTTCCCTTTAAATTCGAAAGCCAAAAAAGCTCGTCCAGGGCCCCCGTTTTTCTCACGCCTAGATATTTTAACAAACCTTCTTGCGGGGCCCCCCAGCTAGCACCCCTCCCCTCCCCTCCAATCCCTCCTTAAAATTTTGCTGCCCCTTGATTTTACCTCTTCCTCGATACTCCCCTCCCCCTCCCTCTGCCAAAACCCCCTTTAAATGGCTTCCCATTGCCCAGCGAATCCAGTTTTATTAGCAAAACCCTTTACCCACAAGGCTTTTCCATTTACCTTCCCCTCCTTTAAACTCTGCTCTAATCTCCAGATATCTCCCCCTCACCCCAACCTTTCCCCTCCTCACAGGGCCTTTTCTCTTTTCTCCCTTATCAGCTCCTCCCACTAAACCCTCTCCAAAAATTCTCCCGTGATTCACCCAAAACTTGGAATCACTGCCCCCCAAAACATAGGGCTCTCCCCCCTCTCACCAGCCCCCAAAAACAAACCTGAAAAAACCCCTCTCTTTAGGATTTCTACAAACCCAAAAATAACCCTCTTTCACTACACTAAACCACAAAAAATGTCTGCCCCCCACCTTTTTTCTTTCCCCCCTTCCCTTTTTGAGTGTAAGCCCTCAAGGGCAGGGGCCTCTCTCCTTCTGTTTCCAGTTTTTTAGTTTTTTAACTTGTCCCCCTTGTCCTTGGTTTGGGCCCATGTTAAAGTATGAAAACCTGAAAAGTCAGCGCTCTGGAACCAAGGGCGCTCAAAAAAAATTAATTAATAATAATAAAAAATAAAAAAATTAACATTTTTTGGTACCCCGCAAAGGACTGAGGGTTCCTTAAAAAAAATGCCCTTTTGCCAAATTTTTGGGCAAGTTGTTTATTATGCAGGATTGCAGGATGCTTGGGCCATTGTTACAGCTGCCTCAATGGTGGACACTCTGCTCTGTTGCAAGCTCTCACCTGTAGCCGCCCGGCATTGTAATAGATTGGCTCTGTTATAGGGCTATTCTTTCAGACTGGCTCTATTACAAGTGCAATGTTTTGTGCCTGCTCTGTTTTTAGGGCATATTGAGACGGATATGTTGGGCAGTGTGTTTCCCCCGTGCTCAGAAAAAGAAGTACCCAGAAACAAGTCAAGACAAAGACACACAAAGTAAATGGACCAGTACTGATGCCAACATGCACCCGAGAGCATACCCACCAGCCTGATCATCAGCAGATAATCCCCTCATTGCCCAACTTTCCTGAGGATAGCCTTCTGAGGTCGAAGGCCTCTTTCTTTATACAGACAAGCGCTATGCACACTATACTCCCCTATCCAATTATCCAGCAATCCAACATACAAGCACTGGCAGCTCTATTCTCTATTTACTATTGTAACCAACCAATAGCCTCAGCAATTATGTGCCATACTACTGGAAAAAAGCTCACAATGGAAACCTGAGCCAATAGCTCAGAGTTTTCCATTTTAAAACTGTTGATTGGTTACAATTGTATCCACCGAAGTTTCCACACTTAATCACCAGACAATTGCTGAGGGTAGTATAGCTAGTTTTGTTATTTTATCACATTTGCTGTGTTTTTTTTCTTTAGTAAGTCCATCTGACCACCCCAGCTATTTACTAATTGTTTCTATTATATTCTATTCTATTTCCAATTTCACCTTCTTGCACTGACCCTTGCAGCTATAAAGCATTAGACCTATGCAGCATGGTGCCCACATCTCTTACTTCACCTAAATATGTGTTTGGAAGTTTCCCCAGAATGTTGGTAACTATGCCCTTACTACTTTTTGTCATTTATAAGAGCACGTGGTAGTGAAACAGAGAACCTCTGCCATAATTCTTTACCTTCCTTCCTTCTATGAGAACTTAGTATAAGCGTACACTCAGTATGTTGTATAGAAGTAGGAAGCTATGTTGTAGCATTCACCAGCTTTCATTCAAGTAAAATGAAAGATGTTTCTGCTTAATTAAACAGTATTTTATCCTACTATTACATCTCCAGCCAAAAATGATAATGCTTTCCAGAATAAATTACAAAATGTTATATCTGCATTTCAATGGCTTTAACATTCCTGCCTAGTGGCCACCATGTGTATAAATCTATGTTATTATAGCACCTAGTGCAGGCATTTCTCCTGGACATTACAATGCAATTAGAATACAGAGTTTATAATGACACGCATGGATAAGCAGTAATGTGGTATTGGGGACATATGCAAAGACCAATGCTATTTTTAAAATCCTGCGCCTTAAGAAATTGTATTTTTTCGTCTTTATTAATGTATCCACAATAACACCTGTGGGTGCTTTGTATATCAAAGACATGTTTTTCTATATACCTACACAGTGGTGTTTCACTGTATATTACAGTTCAATCAACAGGATACCTGTAGAAGGACTTAGTAAGTCAATATTATTTAGAATTATCTATTAATAATACAGTAGGTTGCAGAAGTATTTATACCTCTTGAACTATTCCAGATTTTTAAACATCGCAGCCCATGAAGCTAAACATATTTTATTGATATTTTATGTGATAGCACAAAGTAGCAAGTATTTGTGAAGTGTAAAGAAAATGATATGTGCTTTTCCAAGTTTTTGTAAATAAAAGTCCCAAGAACAGGTAATATTTTCAGGATATCCCATAGAATGTATTAACAATTATGTGCAATACTAAGAAAACCCTGAAGGTTATTACCCTGTGTTGGGCGTGAGATGGAGTGAGGAACACCACTTTAGATAAATTTTGTGAAATAAGTTAGAAACTTTGTTCACATTGTATAAATCATCCCGAAAATAAACACATTTAAGCGGGTCAGTATAGAAAAACTGTAATGAGGTCCTACGATTTCTTTCTGCCCATAGCAACCAGTCTGAGCCTCCCTTTCATTTCATACAATTATCTGAAAAAATTAAAGAGGCGCTCGGATTGGTTGCTATGGGCAACAAATAACAGTCTGTTACAAGAGGCCCTTAGTGCAAAATCCGCATTGGTTCATACAATAGATTTTTCCCACACAGAAAATGTGCTGTGAAGCTGTGGGAGAAATGTGTAAGATTGTCTGCCATAGATTTTATTTGTGCAGCAGATTTCACCACAGATCTATTTAATAGAGCTAATCTGTGTCCTGTTTGCCAACATAATTTCTTGCGGTTCTCCAGGTTCCATGTTTTCCACGCTGTGGATTGCACAATATGTGGTGGAAATAATTTGTGCATATTCCCATTAAATATAATAAGAGTAGTGTGAGCTAAATTGCTGTTTGCTATCAGGAACGAGCGATAGTCTATATCGGCCGCTATCCGATAAGTGTTATCGATAGTGAGCATCGATTATGCCGATTGGACCATTAAAGTCTATGGGATGAGCAACAAAACACCTAATTATTACACCCAAAGAAACAAGGCCTGTAGAACTGAAATTAACATCCACAACAGTCTAATGGATACGTTGTCAAACAATCTTAGCAACCACAGTTATCTTAGGTTTATAAAAGTCACAGAAAAAAAGTTACAGACCATTTACTACTATCCCTGTCTTGTCACCACAGCCTGAACCATTAAACCTGAGCCTATTATCACCCACAAATTAAAAGCGTGCCAGAATGCAGTATGATTTGAACCATCATGTTTACTTTGAACTGGACAGTTGAACTATCCTTTTCCTGGAACAGCAGCATGAGCCCCAAACCTGCATGATCCCCCACATTTAAAAAGTGCCAGCAAAAAGGAGTCTTTCACCACCATTTATAGTTTCTCTGACATTGACTAGTACTGTCCTCGGGCCACAGCATGAGCCCCAAACCTTGCTCATATGACCCCAAGATTTACACACAAAAGACAGTGCCGAAAAAGGAGTTCTCTTCAACCACCATTTTAAGTTTCACTGGACCATTTACATACCGTCCCTGGCCACACAATGAAGGCCCAAACCAGCATGAACCCCCACATATAAAAAGTGCGCGTGAAAAAAATGAGTCTTTCAACACCATTTTAGTTTTCACTGACCTTGACTATACCTGTCCTGGGCGCAACAGCATGAGCCCCAAATCCCTGCATGACCCCCACATTTAAAAAAGTGCCAAAAAAGGAGTCATTCAACCACCATTTTTGAGTTGAACTGGACATTGACTATACCTGTCCTGGCCACAGACTTGACCCAGGGCCGAGTTACAGTGGGGTGCGGTGAAAGCCCAGTCAGGCGCCCGTCCCTCCTATTAACACGCAGGTTAAAATGCCCTGGATGACTCAGCAACGAAAAACTGTCCGTGCTGAAGGCAGAGTGCGGAAGCGAAGTGTGAAGAACTCCAGCATTCCTCTGTACACAGTCAATACGGGGTAGCGCCGCTTGCCCCCTACCGTATGATGTGGACCATTGAGCTTCCACTTGGAAAATACTGGTGGTTACACTCCGGTTACACCCAGGTGCCCCTTTATCTTTTCATTCTTTTTCTCATTTTACTCAACTTGCTTGAGAGAAATGGTCTCTGTACTTTGTTCTCTGTTCCGTGTTTCCATACCTCCATCATCTTGAATAACCTACACTGTCAATTTTTTTCCTGTACCTCCCTTGTACAATTCAGAGTGAATTTTTTTTAACAGCTATTTGTACATGGCAAGTTTTTTAGTACTTTAATTCTGAAAAACACATTTTTAAAAATAGGAGTGGAATCCCACCATGTCTTTGTTCTCTTTTTTTCTTGTATTAAAATGGTTTCCTCAATACAGGGTATTGATAGCTATTTAAAGATCTTGCAAAACAAGTCCTTTTTGCAATAGTGTCCTTAACAGTGTCCTAACTACCTATTCCTGTTTCTGACAGCAACCATCACCCTTGAGCCACTCTTTGACAATTGTGGAAGAACAACTGTCGATAGAAACAACAACATTTTTTTAGAATAGGACCTGTTAGTATAGCTGCATGATCACAGAAAAAATGCCCCAAAAAATTCAAAGCATGACCCGTGAAGGCCACTTTGGTCAATTTGATGAAGAACAAATGTCTTTAGAAACCAACATTCTTTTTTAGGAATAGGACCTGTCGGTATATGCTGCATGTCCACATCAAAATGCCCCCAAAAATTCAAAGCATACCCTTGAGCGTGCCACTTTTGGTCAATTGTGATAGAACAAATGTCATGTATAAACAACAATTTTTTTATAATAGACCTGTAGTACTACTGGCCACATTTCAAAGCACATGACCCAAAAAATGATAAAAATGACATTCTCAGCCACTGTAAATAATGGTGAGGGAGAAATGGAACATAGAAGCCACATTTCTGGTTACAAAGACCGATCCATGATTATTGCTGTATCACACAGCAACAAACCCCAGAAAAAATTATAAATATGGACTTCTCGAGACACTATTAAACATTGTGAGGGAGAAATGCCACCATTAGAAGCCACATCTTCTGTCCAAAGACCATAATGTATAGCTTATCTCACAGCAACATGACCCCCAAAAAATTATAAAAAATGACTTCCCCCCCTCAGCCACATTAAAAATTGTGAGGGAGAAATGCCACTTTTAGAGAAGAACATTTCTGTTCAAAGGATCCATGATTATTGCTGTAATCTTTATCTCACAACAACATAGACCTCGAAACCATTGAGACAATGCGAAAACTTCCCTTAAGAAAAGTGAGTAAATGGAATAACCGGTGTTGTCAATGAAACCTTGCTGTCATTTACAGTCTCCTCCAGCAAAACCACAACCAAATGAACTGTTGGGAAAAGAGGAATAAAAATTGCAGTAAGAAATGATCATTTTTAAAACAAAGTTTGCAAGAGGACCATTTCTGTTTGAAAAGGAAATGTGAAGTAAGACTGGCAACTAATCGTTGACCTCCTTAGGCAATTGGGGCCACAACATCATCAGAGATCCCATGCCTGATTCGCATCTTGATGAACAGTCAAACGATCCACATTATCTGTGGAAAGCCGGATGCTTTGTCTTGTAATGACATCCTCCAGCTGTGACTGAAGTTTTCCCCTCAGATATACGCTGGCTGCTGGCCGACATCACCTCTATGGCGTGACAAGCCAGACTCGGGACCATTCGTCCATTTTGATACCCAGAAATCTATTGGGTCCCTGGAACACAAGCAAAAGACATCGGTGTTGATCTACGCCAAGATAGTACGTGCACCATGAATCTTAAGTGAATCACTTGTGTTGGATGTGTGGCCCTGCATTGCATGCGTTGGTGAGGTGGTAACAAAAGATTGCCATGAGGTCACCCATTAGGCATTCCTGTCCACCTTGCCTGCCTGCTGCCGCTACGGCTACTCTTGGCCCTCTAATTCTACTGCTGTCTCACGTCTCTGATGGTTGTTCCAACCGTGGACATTTGGGGAACGTGACTCAGACTCAACAGATGTCTCCAGTTTGATCAATCAGCAAAGGTCCCTCCATTTCCTGCATTTTACTCTCTATTTTGGGTGGGAGTGGACGGAAAGTGCTGATTTTTGTTTTGTACCGGGGATCAAGGAGGTGGGCACCCAGTAACTTTGTTCATTTTGATGGCCTTATTGCAGGATCATGTGAGGAAAATTGAGCAGCCAAGCGACTCATGTGAGAGATGGAGCCTTGATTTCCCAAGTCCTCTGGGTCGAGGGGCACTAGCAAAACTGATCTTGCCTCTTCTTCCTCCTCACGCCTCAAATTCGCCCGCCAACCTCTTTCAAGGCAGGGAACGTCATAACATCGGTGTCTAGGAATACTTCCTCCTCCTCCTCCGCTGGGCCTCCGGCAACAGCTTCAACACAGGCCCTGACTTTGCCTAGATGAATGCACCCTGAAGCTGATCGCCACCTTGCACTAGCCTCTTGTAACCCGGAACTCACTGCCTAAGTGAAGACCGATGAAATTGTGAAAGCTGTCGGGCCTTGTGGATTTGCGACGAGAGAAAAGGTCTCCGTGTCCCGCTTCTGTGTCCTGTCTCTCTCCTCCCGTCGCAGGCGGACCTGTTGTTTTTCAGAGTGTCCAACGATCTTTCCAGAACTAAGATCCACCACAATGCTCATGCTGACAAGGCATTGTCCGCAACTGACCATTTTGGTGGCTTCTTCAAAACTGGCAAGGGATGGTGCAGACTCTTTCACCTCCTCCACACACAGGTGTGTGGTAAAACACCCCGAAGTGTCCGTGACCGCTGCTTGTCAGGCCATGTGTCACATCTGTACTGCGTAATGGCATAGCGCTGCTGCAACATATCGCGGAGCATGTGGAGGGTGGAAATTCCAGCGAGTGTTGCCAATGTCAACAATGAGATCTCTTATAGGCATACTGTGTAGTCCGAGCTGACGCTGCAACGCAGCCAGGCGGGACGAAGCAGGTCAACGGCGGAAGTTCCGAACACAGACCTGCGAGCCTTTCTTCAGCAGGCAGTCCCAAACCCGGGTAGCTCTTTAGAAATTTCTGGACGACAAGGTACATGACAATGTGCTCAGGGCCAAGGGATGGCACCAGCACTACCGATCTTAAGGCGCCAGACAATCTTTCGCCCGTTATCCCGCATCACCACGGCATGCCTGGCATCAAGGTTCATGTCACACCAAGCCAGCGCTCGGTTCCGTCGTTGCGGAGAGCCGTCCACAGCACTGACCTGTGGGTAGTACGTTCTCCAAGGCAGATTAATTGTTCAACACGGCCTAGTGGTCTCTGGGCACGTGATTCCACCAGAGGAACCTTGGTGGAAAGAGCCCTGAACCATCCCTTCGGTTTTGAATGAGCCGTGCGCCGAGCCTGAGAGTCCAACCGTCACCCCCCCAGTAGACATCCACCCAGCTCACCCAGTGAGTCTGTCACAGAGATATTACCGTCCTGTGGCATGCTTACTATTCCCATGTTTCTTGTGGTGATATGGACTTTTTCCGGACCTATCAGGATGCAGACAACCGCGCTTGGAATTATAGATGTACACGTGGGGCTGGCCAGGGCAGGGACGGCTTTCCTGGCAAAGAAATGCCAGCTCGGCATCTGGTATTGGGGGCAAGCGAGGCGCCCAATGACGTGGCATAACCCATCTTGTGTCCACCAGATACGAAAGCAACATTTCCAAGGCCCCTAAAGCCTGGCAAAGCCGACATTCCGAGGCTGTTTGGCTTTGGGATGGTTTTGGGTTAATTGTTTTCTTCTGCTCCCCAAACCTGGGAAGACAGAAGGCTGCTGCTAAGACAAAGAACCAGCCACTGTACGCGTGCAGCGTCTTTCAAACTGGCGGAAGGAGAATGGGATAGGATGGGTCTCTGGTGGCTGGTGGTACTACTCTCTCTAATGGGTTGCGACGGTTGAGGCTGTAACGCGGAGGCTGAACCTGAATCATGACTCTAGAGACAATGGGCAGCTGAGGAACGCTTAGTGGTGGCGGAGGAGGAGGAGGCGTAGACAGAGGGAGATGACAGTGGTTGGAAGGCCCGGCTCGGTCTGGCCTTTTTTGGCCAATTGTTACCCTCCATTTCAACTGCGCGAGGCATTCGCTTGCATTCACGTGTGAATAGAAATGTTGGTGGTTGGAGTTAACCACTTAAGGTTCAAGTCCTCTACTTATGCGTTACGGCAAAGGCGGCATATAACATCGCTGGGTGAATCAGAGGCTTGCTCAAAGAAGGCCCAGGCTTGAGAGGTCCTGGACCTTTTTGACGGCGATAAGCGAGGAGCGGGGTTTGCGCTGACCGTGGCTGGCGGAATCATATCAGCGGACTTCTGCGACCGCCCTCTCCCTTTTTGTGGCGGGACCCGTATTGTCACTACCCCATCGTCTTCCTCCTCGTCCACTGATGAAGCGCTCGCAAGCAAATTCTGCGGAAAAGACCAGGATGGATCCGCAATGTCGTCATCATCATCATCATCAACACAGGTGACTTGGTCGTCCTGACTTTCTGCATCCAGAAGCTGCGGCTACAAGCAAGGGGCACTGCAAGGCGTTGCCGACCGCCCGGGATTTTTGCCGATTGACCGGCTTCCTTCACCTCCTCTGATGGCATCAGTAACTGGGCGTCAGAGCAGAAAAAATCATCCTTTTTGGCCTCTTGATCTTTTAACATGCCTTCTGACCCCAACCGCATTTTGTCATCAAAGAGGTCTTCAGAAAATGGATTATCCACAGTGGTGGGTACACGAGTTGACATTTGGGCTGCTTCATGTTGGACAGATGCTGATGATGCTGATGACGACATTTGTGGCCGTGACTGCGAGGACGAGGAGGTAAGACTGCTAGATGCAGGTTGCATTAACCACTGAAGGACAGATTGGCGACGATGTTCGTTACTTAGATTCACAGGGCCCTGACCCAGCGATGACAGGCCTGACGGTCCTGCAACTGACGATCCGCTGGCATGCGTGTTGTCGCCAGCACTGGAAGGAGCACCTTCTCTCGTACCTCTACCTCCATGTGCTACCCCCCTCTTTGCTCGCTTACCACCTGCATTTCGCTCCATGTTCAGAAATATAAAAATTTGAGAAGGTATGGAATAGTTTTGGAAAGTCTCTTATTAAAAGACGGCAAATCACAGCTATTCTCAAATCCCTCTAATCAAAACAAAATTGCTGGATTCAAATTTAACTGCAAGGTGTCTATCAACAAATCTGGACTGGGCAAAAGTCCAAAAAACACGTATCTGTTATGTTTTGGTATAATAAACGGTATTTTTGCACCTTTCAATTCACCTGTGGTGAATATAGAATTGCTGTTTTAAGATTTACGTAGATGCTGCGTCAATGAACAGTGCTGGGTGCGCAAAAGTCAAAAAACACGTAACTGTTATGTTTTGATATAATAAACGGTATTTTTTTGCACCTTTCAATTCACCTGTGGTGAATATAGAATTGCTGTTTTAAGATTTACGTAGATGCTGCGTCAATGAACAGTGCTGGGTGCGCAAAAGTCAAAAAACACGTAACTGTTATGTTTTGATATAATAAACGTATTTTTTGCACCTTTCAATTCACCTGTGGTGAATATAGAATTGCTGTTTTAAGATTTACGTAGATGCTGCGTCAATGAACAGTGCTGGTGCGCAAAAGTCAAAAAACACGTAACTGTTATGTTTTGATATAATAAACGTATTTTTTGCACCTTTCAATTCACCTGTGGTGAATATAGAATTGCTGTTTTAAGATTTACGTAGATGCTGCGTCAATGAACAGTGCTGGATGCGCAAAAGTCAAAAAACACGTAACTGTTATGTTTTGATATAATAAACGGTATTTTTGCACCTTTCAATTCACCTGTGGTGAATATAGAATTGCTGTTTTAAGATTTACGTAGATGCTGCGTCAATGAACAGTGCTGGGTGCGCAAAAGTCAAAAAACACGAACTGTTTTTTGATATAATAAACTGTATTTTTTGCACCTTTCAATTCACCTGTGGTGAATATAGAATTGCTGTTTTAAGATTTACGTAGATGCTGCGTCAATGAACAGGACTGGGTGCGCAAAAGTCAAAAAACACGTAACTGTTATGTTTTGATATAATAAACGGTATTTTTT